>PVJX010023947.1:0-28639 GCA_004027295.1 Dolichotis patagonum | reverse complement strand
CTTTCCATGGAGGCAGTTATCTGAGGCTACAGGAAAGGAGCTATGGAAGTAAGTATTTGACCTTACTCTCCTTCATTCTCCAATCTGTGTTCCCTGTAAACTAAACTAACCAGAAAACAGAAGATAAGGGAGTCCATTGATATGATATATGGAAAACAGCCTTCCAGGTAATAGTATATAATGAAAAATGCAGCATGGATTCAGCTTAGTATACAGAAGACAGCCAGTACACTTAGGTAGGCCTGTTGTCTCATTTAAAAAATAAAGGAATTAAATTATATTATCTCTAATTTTTCTTTCTGTTGTAATACTCAGAGTGGATTTTCTTCATTAATTGATTTTATTTTCTCAAGTCTTTATGTCACTGGCTGTCAGTCATTCCAGAGTATCAACAGACCAATATTTCCAATTACAAAATCTTAACTGGTGAAAGGGAGATAGAGTGATGGATCATACTGAAGAGTTCCAATACATACCTGCTTGTGTATGAACAATTGATCTTATGACAAAATAGCACTTTAGAATAGTGACAAAAAGCCTTTGTAATAAGTGACACTGGACCCATTGTACACTTTCATGGAAAAAAGTAAATCTTAACCTGTGTCTCATATATAATTCCATATGGACTATAACGGAAAGCAGCCCCTCTAGACTCATAAAGATTCTAAAAGAAAACAAAATATCTTCATGATGTAACCATAGGGCAAAACAATGAACATGATTTAAATCAGACTCCATAAACAAAGCATATTCAAAGGGCTACTGATCATAAGATAAGAGATGCAATTTCATTGGTTATTACCCAAATTATTGACATTACAAAGACTAAAAATAACAAGTGTTGGTGAGGATATAGAGCAACTGGAACTCTCATTTTCTGCTATCAAGAATGAAAATTGGTATAGCTACTTTATAAAACTGTTAACTAGTATCTATTAAAGCTGATAATATTAAAAAAAAAAACTAGACTCACAACAACTAGATAGGGTCATGTACTAGATAACTATGCTTCAGTGAATAATAGACCATTTATAACTATGGTCTCATAAGATATTAATGAACTGAAAATTTACTATTACCTAGTGATGTCAGAGATATCGTACAACACATTATTCATGTGTTTGTGGTAATAAGGTTATAAACAAACTTAATGTGTTGGCACACAAATACAACGTTGTACAGTACATGATACTTGATAGCAAATGTAAGCAACTACAGTACTGGTTTATATATTTATTATACAATATATTTTGTTCTTATTTTAGAGTATATGCCTTCTATCTACTAAAATGTTTCTTATAAAACAGTATGCCAGGTTACACTAGTGAAGCTTCATAGAGCTCATATTTACCATGTGTCTTGATTACATCAAGAGACCAAGATCTGTGATTTGTCTACACCACCTAGTCTAAAGAAGTACATCTCTGATGTTTACACTCTGACAGCATAGCCTAACAGTGCTTTGCTCAGAGCGTAGCCCCAACATAATCAGTACAGGGGAGCTACTGAAGAACAGGTGACTTTTTGTTTCTTTATTTGGAACATGTTTCTGTGGACATGGTCAGTTGGTGAAAGCACTTTGAGCTATACTCTGATTTGTGCCTGTTTCTGTAAGTAGAAACTTAGTGACTTCAACATGTGTTATCATTAAATATACTCTCCTCTTTTCTTCAGTAAAAGGTTAGGATCCCAAACACTAGCCTTCCTTACTCCATACTATTATGATGCTCAGGACAAGTGCACATCTGTATTGCTATGAAAGAATCAACAACTGTGGACACTGTCAAACAGGATTCTTTGAACAGGTGTTTAACACCAAAAAGTTTCTAAAGTCATTGGTGAAACCAAATTTTATTGCAATCTGGAGCCCTGGACATTGTGTCCAGAATCATATGCAATGAGATCAGCTTCTTTTGTTCACATTTCTGTCTGATAAGGAAATTAATCTATTTGACAAAACAAAGAATTGCTTCAGATGAAAACATGTTGAAAAAAAGGGCAGCATTATTCTCAATTCCAAGCGCCTTAGAGAAAAATGGTATGAGATTTAAAAGAAAGACTTCTCTGTCTCAAGAAAGATTAATTTTTTACGTACTCTCTCAGCAATTAGAGCATTTGCTAAGCAAATTTCAACCACTTCTAGCAAGTATGTTAGGTGTTTTTCCAGGAAGACCATCAAAATAGAATAATACTGAAAAAAAAATAATGAAAACCAAATGTCTTAGTCACTTTCCTCAGCGCTGAAACAAAATACTGAACATCCAAAATTTAAAGGAGAGGTTTATTTTGGCTCACATTTTCAGTTCAGGTCCACTGGACACAGGAAGAAATGCTGTAGGCACAAGGGCAGATGAAAGGCTGTTCATGTCACTGGAAGCAAAGAGAGAAAGCAGCAGGCAGGGAGGGAGAGCACCCTTCCCTGTCAGCCCTATGACTGACCTGCCTTTCCTGACCAGGTCCCACTTCCTAACAGCACAGTTGGCTTATAGTCCCCCATGATCCAGTCACCTTCCAGTAGCTCTGCCTCTGACTGCATGAAAGTTTTAGAGTGATTCTTGATCTAAACCATAACACCAGCTATCCAAATTTTAGAGCCAAATCGAAGAAAAGAGAAACGGGAGGTAGTTTTACCATAACAATGTACCTGCACCAAAGAGTTTCTACAACTGAGCTCCACTCTTAACTGGCCAAGATAAAGGTGATGTTTAAGAAAGTACTTAGCTCTCATTTAAAAATGAGGAAGGAATAAAAAAGGAAAGAGAAATGAAGCAGCCTAGTATGAGAGAAATATTTCTAGTATCTTAAGAGAAATTAGTTAGGATTATTGATTTCAATAATTGAGAAATGATAGCCAGACATCGTGGCACACACCTATAATCCATGTGTTCTAGGCCAGCCTGGGCTACATAGGAAAACCCTGTCTCAAAAAAAAAAAAAAAAAAAGAGCGAGAGAGAAAGAGAAAGAAATTATGACTTTTTGAAGACACAGTGTCACATACAGGCTGCCACTGGCAGCTTAACCTGCCTGTAATGCAGCTGTGCAATGGCCAAGGGGAAGTGATGGGTGTGTGTAATGTGAGTTCCCTTGGGCACATCACTCTGAGGCAGAATTGAAGTAACCAGCAGTATTTGTCTGGGCTGCCTCTCATCAACACTAGGGAATCTTCTGGGTATTCCTGGGCATCTCTAGAGGATAGCACACAGGTGTTCACATGTATGGCCCTTTCTGCTCCCATGTGACACCTGCCTGCTGCTTCTCTCCACTCTGTTAGGGCCACAATAGATTCATTTCTACTGGGCTTGATGGTTGTCCTTCATGACCACAAAATATGGCCTCTGTTGCTGCAGCTTTTGTTACTGACCTACCTCTCTTTTGTGCCTACCATCTGCTCCTTCTGCCCAAACTGGGCTAAGATTGACTCTAGTGCATTTATGCATTCTGGGCTCCAACCCCTCTAACCCCAACATCAGTCATCAAGTACCATGACAACCTCCTGCGCTCTCCTCTAGGCCATCCAACATTTGCTGGCTGGTGCTATTGTCAGTGACATTCTTACCCCCTCCTTAAAACATGGCTGCTGGGGGTCAGTGTAGAAAGCCGTTGGAGCTGGAGATTGATTACGTGTGAGGCTAATGCAAGACCAGTCCTGAAAACACACAGAGCCCAAAACAAGCCAGGTAAACAAGCTGTTCCAGCTCCAAGAAGGCAAGGGACCCAGGCCAGCCAGGCAAACAAGTTCCTGGGCAGCAGGATCAAAATTGACATCATCCTCTTGAATGTATAAGTAACCATGCTACAGTGGTTGAGCAGTTCCGAAAGGTAAAGGCTCCACCTGACCCCAGTTTTTGTCACTTCTTCATTCTCACATCCTTTTGTGGTCTGTCACCCCAGGAACCTCAAGAACCTTATGGTTGTGGCAGGTCAGACTGGAAATGTACGCAGTTTATCATTTTCCTCTCTGACATGGATCTGTTACCTTGAACCAAGTTTGAATGCCAGATTTTATCACCCTAGAATTAAGTCTTTCCCAAGAAGGTGGACTAGCTCCCAGGAATGCCCAGGCAAGAGAATCCACCGGGGAACATGGTTTGAACTGCAGCAGAGACACCAGCCATATAAGCATTTCCTTAATTCAGTATATCCCCCTCAAGTGTTTATACCTGCTGCTTAGATCTTATCAGAAGCCAGACTGTTCCACAAAGTACATCCCTGTCCCCAGAACTTGTACCACCTCAGTAAGGCAGCTCCATGTAAATAACAAGAGTAACAGTTAATGCAGGTTTCACACTGGGCACTTCGAGTTATTATTTCTGATTTGCACACTCACTCTGCAAGGGAAATGCTACTATTCAAATTTTAAATGTAAGCAGTAAATCCAAATTGGAGGGAATCAAGTCTTGCTTGCCTTGAAGAAACAACAGTTCAGTAATAGAGAAGCCTTGGTACCAGAACCATACTAAGAACAGCTCTTTTAAGACATATTCACAGTTTCTAATCAGGAATTTAAAAGACAGTTATGGACTTGAAACGCAGAGCTTTTTGAGTTCTGACATTTAGTCTCCTCCTGGCCTTCCTGTCTTTGACTCTGATTTCACAGTTCCCTTTTATAAACTTATGGCAGCTTCCAGTTCTAGTAACTAGGAGTATATCCCAGGGATTGATCAGTTAAAATCCCTTTCATTTCCATTGATCATTCTTGTATAAATTCCTGATCCTTGTCAGGCCTAGGGGAACCCTTCTTTTGTGATTCAAAGTATCCTGTTAGAAGCCCTATTAAAGCCTATGCCTGGTCCCTGAGATGGACAGGTCTTGCTATCTTTCCTTCTCCTTTCCCCCCAGGCCCCTACCCCATGCAACTGACTTGCACACCTGCAACAGAATAGAACATTGGATGATGTTTTTGTCATGGGATTGACCAGTTCAATTTAGCCACCTGTGCTACACCTGAGCCAGACTGAGTCCCACGATTTCTAAGAATCCTGGGGCAAAGTTATCTTCCCCAACCCCTCGTTGTATCTGAACACAGAAACACATAATATGTAGCTCTGAGAAGTGATTATAGCCATTCTGAGACTACCAGGGGAGCCAGCCTTAGAATGCAGCCAACGCTCAAGAAAGCAATTGGAGGGTTGGAACAGAGCCCCAAAGGCTGGACTGCTGAGAGTGAGCTTGATTGAGGCAAAGCCTGTTTGGCAGGTGTCAGTCATGTGTACTAATAAATTTCCTTCCTTGTTTGGGTCTGATTGAAACAGATTTTCTTCTGATTGTGTTGACCAAGAATAAGTTCAGGAAAAAAGAAAATCATTTTAATTGGGAGCTAATTAGGATTGCAATCCAGGAATACTCAGTTTCAAACAATCTTGAAAGAGATCAAAAGTTTTTGATCTTTTGATCAAGAGTTCAAAAGTTTTACAAAATGGCAGCTGTACTTACAGTGTGCAATGACAGAGCAGGTTGCGGTAGAGTGGAAATTGTAAACGTGCCGATCAGGTACTGAGATGAACACCTGCAGAGTTGAGCTGTTCTTTAAGAAAGAAATAGGGTGCAGTCTGAGGCTGTGGGTAATTTGGGAGGAGGTGTCTGTTGCATAGAAGGATTGCAGAGGTTAACACACATTATTTCAGGAAGCTGAGGTTTGGCACAGTCCAAAAGTCAGCTCGAATCTGAAAGTGGGTAGGTTTTCGCAGTGCAATTGAAATAGAATTGCATCTGTACCCAACAGTTGGGCCTCCCAATACCATTCTAAATGCCTGAGTCAATGCTACTCCTCCACTTTTTCCCTTTGATATTTTTGATATAACCACCTAAAGTGTACACTTTACATTAATAGTCAAGTATTTAATCCCCTAGGTCAGCAGTGGTGAATCTACGGCACACATGCTGCAGCAGGCTGTTTGTATCATTGACTGCTCTGATTCACCATTACTTTCCTAGGTTATAAGTTCCTAAAAGAAAAGTGGGTGCATGAATAAATGCATGAAGGCAAGAGAAAAGATAAGAGATAAGAGTTGTTTACATGTGTTGAGTGTATGTTTAAGGCAATTCTCTTTTAACTATTTATTCATTTCTCTTCCTGATCCCTGGACTTTTACCAGTTAAAGGGCCAGGATTCTTGAGGCATCATCAATACCAAAATCCATGGCCAAGAGCAGAGCTTATCTGGCTGGTAAGGGGCCCAGGCCAATCACAGCTTACCAAGTCTTCAAAGCAAGGAATCTGCACTTATCACACAATTAAAAGAAAAAGAGACTCTCATTCATTTACCAGTGAATTAGGGTCTTACAATAAAGCACTTGGGAAATGGATGTCCTCAGGAGCCCTCTGCAGGGATTTAACTCTTGACTTCAAACTCAGGTAGACTGATACTTAAATCCCTCAGCCTCCTTCCACCCCAAAAATGAAATCATAGGAATGAGATGGTGATCGTAGTTTAAAGTAGGAAAGGGCCTTGCATTTTTTCCACTGTAGCTATCATGAAGTTTGGATGCATTTGTGTGCTTTCACACATACTTGCACACATGCATCCATTCAGGGACTCTTTTTCCTTAATGGTCTTAGAAGAAAGAAGTGACGTTCTCACTGAACCCCCAAGAGAAAAAGAACATGTGTACAGATAGATTCTTGCACACTTCCCCCTGATTTTGCTTGTCCTGGTCTTTGCTTTCACCAACCCCCACCTCTGTACATACACACATACAACCCTCCACACAAGAAAGGCTTTGTTCTGCGGTAAATTGGTCAGGAGGAAGTGCTCTGGCCCTGGCCTCTTGCTCTCACGGCATCAAAGGTGATGGTGGCAAACACTGTGGCAATAGCATTGTGTTCATGACTGAGTTAGCAAATAGGAAAGGCTTTCAGAGAGCAACAGAGAGGAAAGGGTGGGTAGCAAAAAGCATTGCACCAAGAATCAGGTTCAAGACCTGATTCTGACAGAGTCATGGAAAATCTTATGCTTCTCTGGACCTTGATTTGTTCAATAGCAAAACAGGGAGGTTCTAATAACAAAATATAGCATATGGCTGCCAATACCTGGATATATCCCTTTGACAATAAGGGTAATATAATCAGAAGTCATTTTCCTATCTTGCTCAGGGTTTGTTCCACTAACACCAATCGCTGCCAGAGAAATTGTTTCCTAAATCCCTTCTTCCTGCTCCACAGATGTCCAACAGTCTCACACTGGTCTAAGAGTGTCTCATTTCCAAAAAACAATTGATTCATCATGTTGTTCCATCTAGGAAAGGGTAAAGAGTATTCACTTGTATCCCCAAACCACAGGGATTGCAACTGAAAGATCACCTCAAGGGTGTCACAAAAGACCACATGCTCATTAAAGGGCACTGCCTATTAATCACTCAAATGAAAGCCATATATTCATTCACTCACTTACTCACCAAATGTTTATGTTAAATTCATTCACTTAACAAATACTACACTGCCAGGATTTGGAGACAAGAGAGTAAATACAGTGTGAATGTATCTTTTTTTGTGGTTTAGGTTAGTGGAAAACAGATAATAAAGTATCCTTAAAAATATTATCACTATGTGGCTTTCAGTAGAGAAGTCACAGAGTGCTGTGAGCATGCCTGAGAGGGGGACCTGTGTCACTAGATTTTCTGAAGGAAGTGATGTACAAGAACAAGCAGTGGAGTCAGCAGGCAGTGAGGAGGGCATCTACAGAGTGTGGTCCTGACAAGGGACAGGATGGGTGAAACCAGAGTGTGAGAAAGGTCATTGCAGGTTGCAACAGAGATTGCATGAGGACAGGGCATGGAAGGGGAAGCTTGAAAACAGTGATAGTAACAGGAAACATCAGTGGATTCTTGAGCAAGACAATGGTATTACAAAAATACTATAGGGAAAAATTAGTCTGTTTCCTCCATTCAACTTGCATTGGAAGAGATCAGCAGTGGGGAGGCAAGTAAAGGGGCACTGATAATAATAAGACAAGGAGTGCTGTCTGCAAAAGCAGAATAAAGAACTGGTGGCCACAAATGTCTTTCTGATTAGCCCTGCAGTTTGAGTAAGAGCTTGCTATAATTACCCAGCCCAGGAATTTCCAGCTGTTGGGTAGAGCTGCCCTATATGCCCTTGGGCTTATGTATCATGGTGGTTTCAAACTAGGCCCAAAGATCCCCAGGTTTTCCCCAAGATGCCTTAAGGAACCATTTGCCCAAAATGCTTCTATGTTGATATACTTTGAACAAATGAAGCTTGAAAATCACTACTCTTGCACACTGTAAATGTTCTGTCTAAGGCACAGAATTCTCTGTATTTATCAAATTTGGATTTATGTGTGTGTCCAGATCTTCACTTGCAAAAATTTACTAGTAGAACTCCTCATTCAAGCTCCTGCTGACAAGGTGGACTTCTTTTCTGGTGGTTCTTCTTCTGCTCTCTATCTAGTTCCAGGCTCAGTTGAACAATAATATAACATAAAAACTCTAAGATTTCTCTTTAGTCAAACCCCCTGATGAGAAATAGAAAGCAAAACCAGCATTTTCTCCAGCACTGGAATAATCGTTCTTCAAAGGGAATAACTTTAGTTCTGCACCTATAGGAGGAAGGGAACAGGCAAGAGGAAGGGTAAGAATGACCAGGCGTAGTGCCTTGCTTACAGAAACAGTTCCACAGAGATTCGATGCAGAAATCCTCATTCATTCCACAAACACACACTCACATCCCTAGAAGGAGTCCTTTGTTTGCCATCTGCACCTCTCTTGCCAATGCCACAGTCACCACACAGTTGATGCCAGCATCTGTCAGCTGGTCTACGTATTGCCCGAGTTACCCAAGTAGAGCAGGAGGTACAAGGGTGGGCACTGCAAATAAAGTCATCCAATGTGTAAATGACTCACTTACTTCATTGTTATACTGTGAAAAATTGTCCCTTTTAAAGAATATTATGCAAAATTTATTACCTGACTTGGGCAAGTCTAGAAACTCTGTGACTGTTGGTTATTTTTCCCCCTATCTTGCAAATGATCCGAAACGAGAAAGCATTCCTCATGAACCACAGGCTCCTTCTGATTAGAGCTCTCTCACCTGGATTTTTAACTAACCTTAATGACACACTTGGGAAACTCAGTGAAGAATGGACCATTTCTGTGTTCTGAAAGAATTTTAGAAATTTTAATAAAGATAATGCTAGCAGTTGAAGCAGATGAACCCCCACATGAATAGCTTTCCCAAGGAGAAGTTGATAATTTCCACTCTTGTAAGCCCATGAGCGATGCTTCTGATCAGCAGGATGGTCTTCTTTGCAACTGTATTCAAGGCTCTTGGTTGCTTCCATTTTATAGTTCGGTGACATTCCTGACTAATAAACCCAATACAAAGGATAATACAGATCTAAATTTAAAAATAAATCAGTAGCAAAAAGGAACAGAACTTCAGATTGACAGCAAGAATACAAAAGCAAAGAAGTAAAGAAGATATAGAAGGGATAGCATATGTCACCAGATGTGTGGGAAGTCTGCTAGACAAGAGCTGTACCTTCAGCAGAGAACTGTGGATGACTGAGGTCTGCAAACCATATACCCTGAGCTCACTCTCCGGCTGCAGGGCTCCACAATGTAGAAATAGAACTAGATCCAAAGAACAAGAGGGTTCATGGGTGTCATCCCTACAGCTTGGACATTGGGACATAGGACAGGGGAGAAAGATATGGAGTGGGGTTTTGGAGACAAACAAAAGACAGCAATGGCAGAATCACCAAACATTTTTGAAATGAGAATGACAAACTTGTCTGACCTGCATTTTACAATTTGATGATGGTAGGAAAAGCAAGGTGTGTGCGCTGTGTGCATGTGGTTGCTGGGGGAGGGGCACTGGATGTGAGAAGGAAAAGCCAGGCAAAGGTAAGTCGAGAGGCAAAGGCTGAACACAGAAATCAATGCAATGAGTGGATATGAGAGACAAGAGTTGAATGGGAATCTAAGATTATAGCTTTGAAAGGAAAATGATGAGTTCATTTGAGGACATGTTGAGTATAAATTGCCTTGGGACATCCATATGGAGATGTTCTGAGTCAGCCCAACCTCCGGGGAACTGTTTTTGTCATCTGGCTCTGCTCCCTTCCGAAAAATGCGTGCATGGTTAGGCCTGATCCAAAACAAACCTTAGATGCCTATTTCAATCATCTTTTGCTCTAAAAAAATTCTCAGTGAAGCAAAAGACATACAGTTCATAAAACGTGTGAATCTCACATGTTTAAAAGACTATTTCATGCTACATTGTATTAGCTTTCAGAAGATACTTGCTACAGGTAAGGAAAAGGCAACGTTTACCTCCAGAAATGTAAACCAATTTTAAAAGTACATTTTGAATTATAGAACTGAGTCAGTTTGTAAACTTTAGTGCTCATCTTAAAAACATCTTGAAATATCTTTAAAAACAAATTTGGAGACAGCAAATAGCTATCTAAAAACATAAAAATAATTATAACAGTTCACCAAGTTCAGAATATTATCTGCCTGATATTTGCCTAAGGAAAAGTCCACTTTGGTACAAGGCAGCAATATTCAAAGTTATTCTTGACTAAATACTGAGAACAGCCTTTAGAAAACATCAAATATAATTCTAAATTGAATGCAAATAAACAAAGTTGCAGTTTCACATAAGTAGTAATAACCTACAAGTAGCTCACAATTCCATTCAGCTTTTACACATTTTACTTGGTTGTCTACAACAATTATCTTTTTCAAGGTATTTTGGTTAACTTTAAGCTGAATGATTTTAAGTAAAATTATGAGCCATTTGTTATATTTTGATAATTATACTTTCAAGCACATGTACTTACTCTTGTATTGAGGCGGCAATTAGTATCAACATTAGAGTATAAGAATTGTACTTCAAAAAAAAAAAAAAGAATTGTACTTCAAAAACAAAACCATTTAAAATTGCAAATGAAAGTTAGGATATATTAGGCATGCAGTTTTTAAACAATACTTATGATACCTTACAAGTCTAGCCATAAACATTTACTCTTGATAACGTCTATAGTAGGTGAGTCAGAGTTCAAGAAAGCGCCAGTTGGCACAAAGAAAACAACTGGCTTGAAGACTTTGATCGACTTTTTAGCACCTCAGGAAATGGGAAATTGTCCAATTCTTCTAAGAGTAGTTTCTCTGAAAATAAAGAAGTACAAAATATTTTTTGGATTTAGTTATTGTTGCCTTTATAGCTATTCTGAACGATAGAGATTAGATTATGCTGCAGTCACAAACGGAAATGTCAGAAGTTTAAAGTAATAAGCCCATCTTTCAGCCAAGCTACACATCCATCTTGCTTAAGCAGGAGGCTCAGCACCACATGCATGTTCTGGGAGCTCAGCTGATGGAGCCTCCACTGAGTGGAGCATGGCTAACCACAGTGCCATGGAGAAAGGAATGTAGTGAATAATCGCTAGAGTGAAAATTTATCATACACAATGGAGTCATGTGTGTCATATTCTGCCAAAGCAGAGCCAAGGGGCTATGAGGAAAAAAATGGGAAGTACTGTACTCAGGTCATGGATGCCTCCTCTAGGAAGTTATCTTATTGAACCAGTCAAATGAGATAGTTTGCCCTATTTTTAAGATTATTTTTACTTAGCAACTGATGATAGAACTGCCAGCTATGACTTTAAGACTAACTCTATATAACAACTGCTGTCACTTAGAAATCAGAGCTTGCCAGTGCCTATGAACACTAAAACTTTTAATGAACTGTTTTCTTTGTTGATTGTTTTTCTGAGGCGTTATTTCACTATGTAGTTCAGACTGGCTTTGAACTCACTATGTAGCCAAGGATGGCCTCACAGTAGTGGTAATCCTCCTGTCTCAGCATCCCAAATGCTGGGATTACAGGTGTGTGCCATCACACCCAACTAGTGAGCTTTCTTACAAAATAACTTGCAAAACTTTCTCTGTTCTAATAAGCCTCTCAAACTTTACTTTGCTCTGTAGGTGACATTCCAGAGTTCCTCCTAGATTATACGTGTCTTTGATTGCAATCCTATTCTTTTTTCCCTAACAAATTTACTGGAAATTTGTCTCTATATTTCTGTTTGGTTTTTGTTAGGATTTTCTGGTGCAATAGAGAAGCAAAAATTAAAACAAAAATGTATTTATTGAGGACATGGAAAGGAGCACACGACTCGTGATGATTGGGCTATCTCCTTTCACCAGATATGGGGGTGGGAATATATGTGATCTTTAATCCTTCCACCATGTTGGACCATGGCTGTAATGTCCTGTAATTTATTCTAGGGCAAAATTCTCTCATTCCTGTCTTTTTATTGTTCAGAAAGGGTGAAGACTCTCTCCTAATACTTCCTGCTGGATGCAAGCATCATGTTGGGGTTTAGGGGTTGACAGATGACAACTGATGCCCATGTAGAAGCTGGTACCAGGTGTTTCAGGCAGGACAAGGAGTGTATCATTGGTAAATGCTTGTATCCTAGATTGGAGAAATAAAGAGACAAGGTTCTATGAGGATGCAGGTCACTATCATAATTAAAAGACCCAAGAGAGGTAGAAGGAAAGGTACCCTTGATCCAAATGTGTCATTCCATCAGGTCCATGGTGAGGAAGAATCTGAAAAATGAGCATTGAGTTGGGAAGGATGAAGTTATGGAAAGCAATTATTGCCCCATCTGAAAGGGTAAAAGTAAAAAGTGTAGGTGGACTTGTCTTTGGTCCAGGAGTTGAGCTGGAGAGAATGGGAAGCATGAGAAATGTAAGGCCTGAAAGTTGAATTATGCTTGGGAAATTATAGACTAGGGATGGAGAGGGCTGTGGCTGTGTCACTATAAATGAGATGAGAGCCCAGACCCAAAGGGGTTTCATATTTAACTAAACAACTGAGGGAGGAGCATGAAAACAATTTTATGTATATAATGTGGGAGTCTTTAGAAAAGAGTCCCCAGAATCCTACAGAAAAAAGAATAACTAATAGAATGTAAGGGATCAGGAACCAAATAGGATGACAAAACATGACTTAGCCTGATAGTTGTGGCTGTAGGCTGTTGGTGAGATGGAGATGGTTGGGAAATAGGACATGTGATGACACTCAGGATGTGTAGAGTCAGAGGAGTTAGGGTTAGGAGGGGACCACTTAGCTTGAGTGACATGGAACCAGGATGGCAGTCCTTGACCATCATTGGAGTCACAAGGAAGACCAGGTAGAGGTCCCTCCACATTGGTTGCAATCCTGTTGAGTGATTTGAGAAATAAAGGTTGGACCATTATCTGGCTGGATACTCTGAGGTAGAACAAACCTTGGAATGATTTCTTACAACAAGACTTTAGTAACTATGTTACAGTCTCCCTGGTTGTGGAAAAGGCTTCTATCCAGCCTGAAAAAGTACAAAGGTAAGAAGATATTTAAGAGTTTTGGGATGGAGCATGTGTGTAAATTTTACCTGCCAGTTCTGACCAGGGGTGTGTCCATAAAATTGATTAGTAAGAAAAGAAGGGAGTGGTATGTGTGCCCGAGGAGAGGTTTTAACATAGAGGTGACAGATAAGAGCAATCTAAAAGATGATAGCCCTCAGAGTAGGATGTGTAATTGCCGGGGCTAATAGCCTGTATAGGGCCTGTGATCTCACATGGAAACAATTGTGTAAGTCAGTAATGATGTCTAAGGCCTGCTGATCTGAGAGAACAAGTTTTGATCCCTGGAAAACCCATCCCTGAGTGTTCTGAGTGTAACCTGGTCTATGAAGTAAGCTTTTTGAGGAGATCCTTACCTAAAAGGGATGTGGGACATGTTGGTATTACCAGAAAGCTATGGGTGAAGAAGAAAGCTTGGAACCTGCGTGGAATGGGCTCTGTTGGCCATCAACACCCACTGCAGAGGCTGAGAATTTAATATAATGGCCTTAAAATTCAGGAAGAACACTATACATGGCCTCAGTATTTACAAGTACAGAGAGTGTTTTACCTGAGACCTCCAGTGAAACTTGGGGCTCTGAGGATACCTTAGTGGGGGCTGTGGGCCCCAAGCCCCATCAGTCTTCAGCAGCAAATCCAAGTAGATCAGCCAGTGATGAATCTGATGGTGATGAGATCTCCTGTGAGGGCACGGAGTTAGAGGATGGCTTACCTGCTCTCTGGTGGCTAGGACAGTTGCTCTTTCAATGGCCCTTGAGATTGCAGAGGGGACAAGGCCCCAGAGGAACTCATGGGTTGGGGTATTCTCTTGTCCATTGTCCTTCCTTGTCACATATGAAGCATGGTTCCGAAGGGGCTTGGGAAGCTCTGCCTTGTTTTTGTTTACCTGTCTTAGGAGCCCCAAGTGCCATTGCTAAAAGATCAGATTGCTATTTTTCTTCCTTTTGAGTTTTATCTGTGTTGTTGAAAACACGAAAAGCCATATTAAGAATGTCTCCCTGTGGGGTTTGAGAGCCCAGTTTAGCCTTTTGTCTTGGAATCTGGCCCACAGTGGGAGGTATCTGTCTTCTCCAAGGTCACAGGACATCTGGTCCTCTGTGCTGGTTCCTTTGAGGCCCTAGCCCTGTCAGACTGCCAATAATATTTTTAACTGACTCAGCTGCCTATAACCTTTCCCCCTCTGAAGGAGTAACCCAAATTGCCATGAAGGGTAATGGGTAATGATTGATCTGGCTTCTTCAGGCTGAAGAGAGTCGAAGCTGTCGAATGACAGTCAGGGATGTTCTACATAGCTTTGAACTAGTGGTCTTCAGTAGATAACAGGCGTTTCATCTTGGGTAGGTGTATCACTTTAAGTTTAGAGGAGACAGAGAGGCAAAGAATCCATTAAGTATGCATGGGGCAAATAATAGAATCAGCAGGATAATTGTGAGTACAGTTCTAGTGATGGCTTCCCATAAGGAGGATAAGGATAAGGTCCAGAGAATTTTAGAAACTAATATGACATTGATTTGTCATATACACATTTAGTTTTTACAATTGTATAAGTACCTCCTGTGCTGTTAGAATGTCTAATGCCATCTGATTTTGGAGGACAGCCTGTTTTATTAATTTTACCTTTTTTATGTAGGAGAGAGATCAGCAGTGGTATTGTTTAAGGCCTGTTGAGCATAGTTAATTATGACCTCAATGTGTATCATATAACCTTTTTCTGGAAAAGATCTGGTGGATCCAGTAAAAGGAATCTAAAAGGAATTTAGCATATTTGTTATTGTTTTCATCTGTATGATGCCTTGGAGTTTGGCACCTTCTAGGCAAGAACAAACTTTAATCAAAGCATATATAATCAAAGTATATGTACAAAGGCATGTATAATCAAATAATGAGCAGTAGGGCTGACAGTTAAGTTTAGAAACTTTTTCTAAGTTATAGCAATTGTAACCCATTATCTCTTAGGTCCTTTTGTTGATGGACATTATGTAAATTTTTGTTTAAAAATTATCATTTGACTGGTGACCTCATGTTGGTTTGGCTTGAATCTCTTTGTTGGAGCACAAGAAGGCAGATGTCTGGATCTGAAAGAAGATGTTAATCATTATAAAGAACCCCAATTTTATATTTGAAGGCATGAGATACCATAAGATCAGGAAAAAAAAAGGTCTTAGCCATATGAAACCTTAGTATTAGCATCAAGAACCTTAATATATGTTATATAACTTTAGTTGGGGTGTCTCAGAAAAGGCTATGGGATTATTGGGGCCTCTGATTAATGAATAAGAACTGGTTAACATTATCAGGTGGCCACTTTCTTATCCATAAATTGAAGTATTGTCCAATCTCTCCTCACCCCAAGGAATTTTGTTTAACCAATTTTAGCATCATTTTGACCAGCTGGCAACCCAGGTGGAAGCATGCTTTTAAAATTTATTACCCAAATAAACCTTGATTAAATGATCTGAAAATGCAAAAGAAAAAGGAAAAGAGAAAAGATAATTGAGCTTAAATAAAAAGGAACCACTGTTTACAGGGCAAATGGACAATCTGTACAGTACAAACTGGACAGACAACAGATACACAGACAGATTGACAAACATCTTACAAAATCAGAGTGCACTGAAATATATTTGGCCAATTTGAACTATAATAAATAGACTAGTGCAGACTTTTTTTGTAGGTCAATTAATAGAGATCTCTTGAAATAAGAGTAGTAGAAAAGAAACCTAATTTATGGTTAATCTGAGAGGCTAGTGATGGAAAAAGGAACATGAATATGAACTAGTCCCTCAGGACCAGCCTGTTCCTGAAGGGGGAATAGGGATTGAGGCTGAAAAGGCTGTGGAATGGGAGGTGTAGATGACCACTGAGCAGCTAACCACATGGCAGGCATGTGTGGGCAGTTACAGTGTGATCAACCATAAAATGGCCAATTATCACTATATGACAAGGAAGCACAAGATGGCAACTGGTCATCATGTGACCTGTAATCAGATGACTGCTGCTAATCCCATGATGAGGGACTACAAGCTAGTGGCCATTTACCCTGTAACCACCTGTCATAAGATGGTGGCTGCTCTCCATGTGAGTTGCAGCAAGATTGTTGCTGAGGACCATGTGGTATGAGATTGCAAGATGGTGGTCAAATACTACATGGCTTGCTAGGTGACTGAAATGCATGAAACCAAGTATGGTGAGCTGGCTGAGAGAACAGTGACATAGGACCAGGGAGGAAAGAAGAGGAGCTGTCCAATGGGATAGATGACTCAGGTTGAGGGGATTGAGGAATCTGAGATTGGGGAGAGGAAATAAGGGAAGGGTTAGAGGCCATTGAGGGTTAGGAAATGGGAAGAGAATGAAACAGGGAGCTCAGAGATTTCTGGTTGAGAAGGCCAAGGGGTTTGGCAGGTAAAAATTCTACCACTGTACCACCAATGCAGATAGGCCAAAGGGTTTGGGCTTGGGGCTATGGAGGAGGGGTAGTAAAGACAGGAAGCACATCATGTAATGGATCTGGTGGGGACTGACCCATCAGAGATCCTGGAGTTGAGTGAGCCAGAAGTATTTGAGTCACTGCACATGTCTGAATAAGAGAAGAACACATCCTCAAAAGTGAGAAAGGCCTGTATATAAGGGATTTCTGCCAACTTGCTGTGGTTGTGATAAAAGTTATGTAAATTTTGAAGGATGGAGGGGTCAAATGTCCCTCTCCTTAGGCCATGGGCTGCTGTTAAGCTAGAAGTCAACCAAGCCACCTGGAAGTAAAAGACAGTAAAAGCCAAGAGCACCAATGGTACAAACCAAGTACCCCAGAGGTATACTTCTGGGGGGGACAGATAATGCCATTTCCTGTCCCCCCAGAAATACACCTCTTGGGTAGTGATTGAATTAGATGAGCCAAGAGAACAACTTTGCCTTGGGACATAAGAGCTTTAGCTCCCCCACAAGGAACATGAAAGCTATCCTGGGTCACATTTATCAAAAGAAATCATCACCTGCTTTGAAAGTGTGACAAGGAAGGTCCCAACACCTGTCTCATCAGCCATCACTGAGAGTGTAGGGTGGGGTCCCATAGGACAAGAGGGTAACAGCTCTGCCTTGGTTATCCAAGGAACATGAGAACTGTTATCTTTGTCCAGGGATGGCAACAGATAGGTTTTCTAACATATGCTCAGAAATTTTTAAGGCTAGGTAAACAGTGTAGAAAACCTCAAACAGAAAGGTAGCTTACCTGTGACAAATGAGGTGGGTCAGTGTTAGATGCAGGCTAGCAGCAGAAAATAAGCAGGTCCCAGAGGAAGGAAAAGTGGCTCATTAGGCAGGGGAGCTCAAGACTGGAGGTGACCCCCAGACATTCACAAACACTGCCAATCCAAGTTGCAAGGTACCAAATGTTAGGGTTTTCTGGTGCCATACAGAAGCAAAAAAGAAAAAGAAAACACATTTATTGAGGACATGGAAAGGAGCACACAACCCATAGCGGTTGGGTTAGCTCCTTCAATAGGACATGGGGGTGGGAGGTATATATGACCTTTGACCAGGTGTGGCACTTGGGGTGGACATTTATGACATATGAGGAGCTAATTGGAATTTTCTTTGTGAGCATGGGGAAAGGAAGGAGGAAGTTGTAATCAGCTGAAGGGGAAGAAGGAAGAAGTGGCTGTCAGGGCAAGCATTCCTGATTTGGCCTTCCACCATGTTAGACCACCACCATAATATCCTGTAATTTATTCTGGGGTAAAACTCTTTCAGTTTTGACATTGGCAAACTCTTAAGACTTTCATCTGAAAGAAGTATAGGTGACTTCCATTCATATGTTACTGGTCAAAATAAATCATATGAATACATCTAATATCAGAAAGACAAGGAAGACAAAAAAGAATGGTCCTACTAATGCCAAGAAGAAGAAATATTACCAATATTGATGAAAAACACCAGTATCTACTACAAGAACTGTTATTCAAAATTTGTTTTTGTCTCCAAAAGTAAGTTGCTGTATCAGGAAATTTGAGAGGATTGACTTTGTCATTCTTAGTCACATGGCAGGGAGGGAGTGTCTTAGATTTCAATAATTTTTTAAAAAGTACTAAAATCAACATACATTTTGGTCATCTCAACATATATTTACCTAAATAAGAAATTTGCACAGATGGTAGAAGCATAACCCTAATGACCATTGTGAATGTGGCCATGCACATGTCAGATGAAAGAAAATTCTCTTTGAACTGGTCCTCTGCTTTCCTTCTCCTCTCTTCCTTACAAAAGCTGCTCATTCTGTAATATTTTTACTTTGGGAACAACCCATATATTTTTGTTTAGGGAAATACTTCCTGCCAAATGGTTTTAATTAGAAAAAAACTTTTATTTTTTGTTTCATGTGTATTCAGTTGAGAGAAACAGTTTGGAAGAGCATTAATTTAAACCATTCTAGTTTTCCTTATTTTTCAATTTATTACTTTTTATTTTGGATCGACTGTTTTCACCATTCCACTTTTACATTTTTTCCTTCCAAAGTGGTTCTCAATGTTGATTCTTGGGATTTTTGAAGAATGTAGTAATTTGGCATTAGACATATTGTCTCAAATTGACTCTAACCACACTGATTTTCCTGTCATTCTTATTTCTTTTTTGTTTAAATGTGTTCCGAGACTGAGTGAGGTTCAGCTGAAGTTGTTTCTTTTTACTTAAAAATAAAAAGGAGGCTTTCAATGTGGAATAACATCTTCCAAATTTTGACAATCAAGAATTTCCTTAAAGTCATTCTATAATCAGGAGGCATCAAAATTTGGAATGAATTTACTTTCCCTTGAGGACCAAGATGAAAGCTTTACTTGGCAAAAAGAAAAGACACAGTATAAACCAACTCTTTTTGGGGAGGATCCACCCATCAGTGGTCTATGGAATTACTATCATTGCTGACTCTGCAGAGATTTTTTTTGGAAGACAGAAGACAGAAAAGAAGGAACTGGCTAAATCCTACTCAAAAGATCACCCCCATCTTAAGGGCAGTTACTTGAAGACTGACATATCTTTCATTCAATTAGTATATGAATAAAAAAGCTCATTGGTCAACCACAAATAGTGTGAGTTCTGTAAAACAGCCTCATTATTTTTGACTTAATAAACTATTTAAGAGCAGTTTTGAGTTCACAGCAAAATCAAGTAGGAAGTATTGAGTGTTCTTGTATGTTTACCTTTTTATTCACACATACACAACCTCCTTAGCTATCAATGTCCTGAACCATAATGGTATATGTGTTATAATCAATAAGCTTACGTTGAGACATAATTATCATCCAAAATACATAGTTTGTAATAGGGTTCACTGCATGGCATTTATCTTCAGTGGCTCTGGACACATGTATAATGTCATGTACCCAAAATTGTAGTATTAAAAAAATAATTCCACTACCATAAAAATCTGGACTTCCTATTAATCTTTCCATTCTTCCTAACTGCTGGCAACCACTGATCTTTCTGCTATCTTCATAGACTTGCCTTTTTCAAAATGCCAAATAGTCATAGGATGCAGCCATTTCAGATTTCCTTACTGCTTTTAGCAATATGCACTTAAATTTCCTCTATATTTTTCACAACCTAGTGGTGTCTTTTAAGTGCTGCAAAATATTTCGTATTTGGGATATATGACACTTTACTTTTCTGTTTACTTACTAAGGGACATCTTGGTCATTTCCATGTTTGGGCAATTATAACAAGCTGCTATAGACATTGATGTGTAGGCTTTGGATGGACATAAATTTTTAGCTCCTTTTAATAAATACAAAGGAATGTAATTGCTCAATCAAATGGTCAGAATATGTTTAATTTTATAAGAAACTACCTAGTTGTCTTTCCAAGAGTCTGTATTATTTTGTGTCCCTATCAACAGTGAATGAAAGTTCCTCTTCCACATCTTTGTACTGATATTGTTAGTGTTTTAACAGGTGTTTACCAGTATCTCATTATTGTGGTTTTGTGTGTGGTAGTGGTTTTTCTTTTTTGTTTAATTGTAGTGCTAGGTATCAAACACAGGACCTTACATATGCTAGATAATCGATCTATCACTGAGCTAAACACAAGTCTTCATTATTTTTTTCATTTGTAATTCCTTAATGACATATGATGCTATATATATTTTTATATGCTTATGTAATATTTGGTAAGATGTCTGTTGAAATCTTTTCCCCATTTTAGAACTGGGTTGTTATATATCCTTACTGTTGAGTTTTCAAAGTTCTTTGTATATTTTGGATAACAATCTTGCACCAGATGTCTTTTGAAAATGTTTTCTCCCTGTTTGTAGCTTACTATCTTTTGTACTACAGTTTTTAATTTTAATGAAATCCAGTTTATCAGTCGTTTCTTTCATGAATCTTGCTTTGACTGTTGTATTTTGAAAGGTCTTGTCATATCCAAGATCATTTAAGTTTTCTGTTTTATTTTCTAGAAGTAGAAGAGCTTTGTGTTTTAAATGTATGTTACAGGCAGCTGAGTTAGTTAGAAATATTATAGGCAATCAGACAGGGCTGGGCCCTCAAAGGAGCCAGTGCAGAAGACCAGATACTTTGCAACGGTGGAGGAAAGAGACACCTCTTGCTGTGGACCAGATCTCAAAACAAAAGACAAAACAAATGCAACCACACCCTAAGTATAAATTTAAGGGATTGATATTCTAAATAGGTATAGATCACTTTGAGGAATCCTGGAGTCACCATCCTAAGCCCCTATAGAGTTACTGCTCTTTAAGCATGCCCGTTTGCTATATGACTCACTTCCCCATTTATCCCTGATTTGGTCAATTTTACCTGAACAATTAATCTTATTGGTTGACTACAGTTCTGTCTCACCTTGCCAACCTTGAAAGTTCCCATGTTTTCCCCATCTTGGACCCATCTCACTTAGGTACATGCCTAGAATCATTTTTGCTTTAATTTTTCTACTGCATATCTAGTTATTCTACCATTGTTCATTGAAAAGAATATTTTTGCTCATTTGCATTTCCTTGTTCTTTTATCAGTGATCAGTTACTGATATTTATGTGGGTCTATTTCTGGATTATTACGTTTCATGTTCTTTTTGTCTATTCTAGAGCTATCTACACTACCATGATTACTGTAACTTTACAATAAGTTTTGAAGTTGAAGAGTCTTAATCTTATAAACACTTTTTCTTCAATAACAATTAGGCATTTTGTGTCCTTATTTGTACTTTAGAATTTGTTAATATCATGAAGTAACTTTCTGGAATTTTTACTGAGATTGTGCTGAATCTATACATCAAAGTGGGAAAAACTGATATATAGAGTCTTCCTATCTATGAACATGGGATATATCTCTGTTTATTAGGTCTTAAAATTTCTTTCAACAGAATTTTACAGTTTTCTTCATGTAGATCTTATACATATTTTAGTTAGATTTATACTTAAGTTTTATTTTGTTACTATAAAAGGTTATGTGCTTTTAATGTCAAATTCAACTTATTCATTGCTCATATATGGGAAAATGATTGGCTTTTGTATATTTTCCTTGCACTCCACACCATGTGGTGATCATTTATTAATTCCAAGACTTCATTTTGTTGATTATTTTGGATTTTCTACATAGAAGATCATGCCATTTTTGAATGGACTTTATTTCTTCTTTTCCAGTCTATGTACCTTTTCATTCCTTTTCTTGTCTTGTTGCGTTAGCTAGGACTTTTAGTAAAAACATTGAAAATCAGTGGCATAATGGAGTATTCTTTCCTTATTTCTGATCTTGGCAGGAAAACTTCTTGTTTCTCACCAGTAAGTATGTTGTAGATGTTATTTATAAAGTGAGAAAAGCTCTCTCTCTTAGTATGTTCAGTGTATTTACCATGAATGAATATTGGATTGTTGCAAATGTTTTCTTTGTATATATTGATATGATCATGTAATTTTTTATTCTTCAGCCTATGGAAGTGATGAAGTACATTGATTTTTTAATATTAAACTAGCTTTGTATATCTAGGATAAATCCCATTTGCTCATGGTTTATAGCTCTTTTTATATCTTATTGTAGGTAAACATATTATTTTGTTGAAGATTTTTGCATCTATGTTCATAGGAGTTATTTGTTTCCTGGGATGTCTTTGCTTGGTTTTGTTATTAAGGTAATTCTGGTCTCATAGAATAAGAATCATTCTTTCTCTTCTGGAAGTAATTGGAGAGAATTGGTATAATTTCTTCCTTAAATGTTTAGTAGAAGTCATCAGTAAACCAATATGGGACTTGTGATTTCTGTTTTGGAAGATTATTAATTGTCAAACCAATTTCTTTTCTTGTCTCCAGATACTGGAGAAAACAAAAGCTGTATTTTCACAGGCAAGAAGTCTTCCACTGAGCTACATCCCAATCACTAATTTCTTTAAAAGATATGGCTAGACTGTTAATGAGTTTGGACCCATTGTATCTTTTAATGAGTCAACCCATTTTGCCTTGATTATTAGATTATAGGCATAGTGTCCATGATATTCCTTTATTATGTTTTAATGTCCATAGAACTGGAGTGATGCCTCCTTTTTCATTTCTGATATTATTAATTTGTTTCCTTTCCCTTTCTTAGCTAGATAGAAGCTTATTGATTTTTTTAAAAAACTAGCTTTTGCTTTTATTAACTTTATAGATTTGCTGCTTTCCATTGATCCAGGTATTAATCACCTACCCCCTTGCTTCTGGCTGCCATGAATTGAGCAGCTATTTTCCTCTATACCTTTCCACCATGATATTCTGCCTCCCCACAGGTCCAGAAACAACAGAGCAAACAGTAATAGCCTGAAAACTCTGAAACCATGAGTCAAAAGAAACCTTTTATCCTTTATATTGTTTTTCTCAGGTACTTTGTCACATTAATGAAAAGCTGACTAAGCACACCAAGACACTCATATTTGATCCAAGAATTAAAACATAATCCAATCCATGTAAGCAGGATTGGAGTGACAGCATTAGCTCAGCATAGCTCTGCATAGATTATGGGGTAACAGGCCAGGTAAAAAAAAGTTTTTTTCCAGAAGCAGGAAATGTGTAAGCTTGCTGAGTATTGAAACCCTACTGCAAAACCCAGCCAAACGGTCTACATAGTCAGGTGTGTAGACACAGTAGTAAAAACCACAGGAGCCCTTGGCCTAGAAGAAGATACAGAGGGAGGAGAAGAGTGAGCCACTGGGCAAAAAAGTACTGATGATTAGGGAAGAGTTCTAGAAGAGATGCACCAAAAGTAGTGTGAGATCAGTGGTCAGAGCAATGGGAGGAAAACAATGAGAGTGTGGTAACACGAAAACTAAGAGTAGAGAGAAATTCAAAGTGAAAATGGCCAATGTTAAGAGATACCAAGCCAATAAAGCTGTTGGAAGAGTAAACGTGTAAAAAAGAAGGAAAGGAAGATAATCAAGGTTATGGCTTTGGGAAACAGCTGAATTAATTGAATGAGTCCATTGAAAGTAAAGGAAGAAAAGAACAATAGAACGTTGATGAAATGATAATAAAACCAACAAGAAGGAACTAAAAATGTCCTATTCCAACTTGGTCTATCCCTACCCTAAAACAACCTTGAGGGAAAGAAGACCTGGATTATGCCAGATAATTATGATTATCTTAGAAGTGAAATCTTTTATTACCCCTTTTCAATTATATCTTTACAATGAATCCATGGAATTCTGGAGCCTCACATAACCTTCTCTGTCCTCAAATTATGGCCCCTCATATTGTCTTTCTAAGAGAAACAAACAAACAAAAAAAGGCAATGGTGCAGCCAGCCAGTGATTCAGCTGTGGAATGAGTCACAGAAGATAGAGGTTGTGACAGAGAACCACAGACCGGGTTGCCAGAGGCCAGGGCGCCATTCCCAGCTTATCACCAATAAGTGGACCTCTCACCCGGGCCCACAGCCCTCTCTGAGGTTGGGCTATACATTCCTCAAGACTCATCTGGCTCTGTTTGTCTTTGGATCAGATCCCTGAAGCCAGGAAGGAAGACTCCTAAGGAAGGAGTCAACAAGGACCTTCCCTGGAAGACTGGCTTACTTGAAGCCTCTAAAGCATCTCATTCCCAGTGCTTGCTGCCCAGATGGGGCCTCTGAGTGCTCTCTCCAAAATGCAGAGCAAGCTCTAGGACCCTTCACTCTGCTTCACTTTCAGAAATCAACCTGGAGCAAAGGGAGCAACTCTTTTAGGGCACGAGGGAGCCCTGGGCAGGACAGGAGCTGGCATAGTGTTTAGAGATGACCTCAGGAAACTGGCAGCTTCCCTTCATCCCCTGAGCAGAAAGTCTGAGGCTAGGTGGTTGCTCTGGGAACCAGAGCACTTTTGGGAGAAGCTGCCAAGCTCACTCAGACAAGCACTTGGGGGAATTTCAGTTGTCCCCAAAGTACCTTTTAATTTGAAAACAATCAGGGGACCAGTCATAGGGTTTTTTTTTTATCATTTGGCAGTGAGTGGGTCTGCATGATCTCGGAGCACCCGCTAAGTTGCTGTGAACTCCAATTAGGTGTGAGAAATGCCTGCTGGTGCTGCCAGCTGGGGAAAAGCCAAGCAGCTCATCATTCTCTGTCTAATCAACATACTGAGCTCAGGCACCAAGCAAACAAAGGCCAAGGGCACCATTTATCACACAGAGCTTTCCAAACACTGCAGGAAGCTCACTGGAGGAAGGTGCTACCACACAGCTGTTTGTCAGGGGACTACAGCGGTGCCACTCTGAGTTTACTCAAAGTAGAGACCCCAGTGGCATAGGGTATGTAAGAGGCTGGACACCACTAAACAATTTCTGTGCATCTTCTCAGGCAGGGAGACACAGATGAGGAAAGCTTTCAATGGAAACCCAGGATGGCACCACATGGCCACTTACCAGAGCAGACTCCAGCGTGTGGGCTCTGTGTTGGGCTGTCTGGGTTCCTAGCAGGGTTATTAGGCAACTGTTTGACTTTACAACCCTCAATTTTCACAATTTTAAAATCATCAAATGTGATAGTGCTGAATTAATACCATGATGGTGAAAATAAATGAGACTTGTACACTTAACATACTGAAAGAATTTGAAGAGATAGAATCAGAGATAATTATGTAAGTAATACATTATTAAAACACTCTGAGGTTCTGAGAGGTTTACTTTAAAGACTCAATTTCATGGTACTTTGCACTGTGCATGAGAAAGGTAATTGTGTGCATGAGGTAGTGAAATTAGTTTATCAAAGAGCCAGGATTGAAATCCAGAACATTTAACTCTAAATTCTACATTGTCATCACCGTAAGTCATTTAAAAATAACATCAAATATCTGGTTTTTTTTTTTTTTTTTTTTTTGGTACTGGGAATCAAACTCAGAATGTTGCACTTGCCAGGCAGGTGCTGAGCTATATCCCCTGTTAATCAAACATCTTTTAAAGCAAAGGCAATACCTTTTAAAGCAAGGCATAGATGTTAAAAGACTAGAAAGACAAAACTGTAAATTTTCATGTTCCTTAATGTAGAATTTCACAGCAGCAGCCAAAGCTGCACTGTGGAGCCAGATAATCAAGAAGAAATCCGTGATTCCCTTAGAAGCCTGAACAGGTATCATTTGAAGAAGGCAGAACTGACATTTTTCTTTACTTGATTTTTAAATTTCAGTTTAATTTTTTTGCCTTTTACTAGTACATGTTGCAGTACATGATGATTGTTTTCACGATAGGGGATTGGTACATGTACATAATAACATAGTTCATTCCCATCTTTTCCCCACCTCCATCTACACCCTTTTATTTTTCCAGTATCTAGTTCATTTATTTATCTTAAGACCTTATAAAATAAATTATCATGAATATAGATTGAAAACCAGGCTACTAGACTAAAAAATGTATAAAACATATAAAACATGTAAGACAATTGTACAGTTGTACAAGTTACACTGTGACTGACTTTCCATGCACTATTGCCTTTGCAATCACTTTCCATACAATAAATATTTCCTTTACTTCTGCCTTGGTACACCAACCCAAAAGCCACACATACTTTTCTGTTTTCTTCTCTAAGAAATTACTTGCTCAGTAATACAGAAGATCTTATAAGGGGCATAAAGTTCTGGATGGAAACAGAAAGTAGCAATGTCCTAGAAAGGATTCTTCCAAATACAGGCTTCTAAAATCTATGCTAAGAAGAGTTGACTCCTTAAGATGGATGCTTCCAGGGAGATGATGATACAGTGATTTTTAAAAACCAAGTACAGCCATAGCCTACATCTCCCCCCCCCAATTCTTCCTTTCTATTTTTTAACACTACCTTTTCCTCATAGGCTCCTTCAAGGGCTCTTCTATGACTTTTTTACAGTACTCACCTTTGCTTCAGATCAAGGTCAGTGCTATGGTTTGGTTATGATCTGAGTGTACTTTCAAAGATTTATGTGCCAGAAGTTTGGCCACCAGTGTGGCAGAGTTGAGAAGCAGCAGAATCTTTAAGGGGTGGGGCATAGTAGAAGGAATTGGACCATGGTGATATTGCTTCGTCTCTTTTATTGGCTCTCCCAATGCTTGTACAAAGTACCCAACATCCACAATTTAAAGGAGTAAAGGTTTTATTTGTTTCATGGTTTCAAAGGGTTTAGTCCACGGTGAATCATTTCTAAGTCAGAAACATGGAAGAGCATTGCAGAGAAAAGTTGCTGACCTCATAGTGGCTGGAAACAGAGCTGGGGAACACCACCAGAGAGAAAGGGGCCAGCAATCAGATATACACCCCAGGGTCATGCCTTCATGACCAACACAAATATAACACACAGAAAGGTGCTTTACTAATCTAGGTAGCTCTCAAGCCAATCAAGTGGACAATCAGACTTAACTGTCACAATCTCTAAAGAGAAAAACAAATTTCTTTGCATGTTCAGTGTAGGCCAGCCTAAGGTTTACAATTTATAGGCAAAAACACACAAGCTCTCAAGGTCCCAAGAATACTACTAAACAAGTTATCAAGTATAAAACACTGTTTTATTTTACTAGGTGAGGCTATTAAGCAGTTTATCAATATTGCCAAACAGAAAATCTTCTCTGCTCTGTCTTACATCAAATTAAAGTTAATGTTTTTGATATTCTGAGGCAAAGTCAAAATAGAAACTAATGTTTATTTAGTTAGCCTGGTCTTTTATGTATAATCGATATAAGCTCCCAGGGCTAGAGCATTTCCTTTCCGCCTTTAATCATTCCTCTCTTAGTTTCTCTCTACTCTCATGAAAAAGGAATCGACCTCCAGATGAAATAGATGAAGTAAAGTGAGGTTCCCTGGCCCATTTTTGCTGTCCTTACATGCACAGGTGCGAATGTGCTGGACTGAGCAGGTCAGAGTGCCAAAGGGCAGAACTCCCATCTCTGGACTGGGGAAGGACAGGGCTCCACAGTGAACTAGTTGTGGAGAGAAAAGGGAAAAGAATTTCACTAAGCAGAGACCCCAGGATAATTGCTTCACTCACAGTCTTTGTAAATTGAATTTGAAGAAATAGTGTTGCTTTGGGTCTGTGAAGAGAGTAGTTAATTAAGTACTTTGGTCACTTAAAAGCCTAATAGCTCTGGATATGCACACTTCTTCCTTTGATTGGCAGCCTCAGGGCAAGTCTCTTTTCTCTGCATTTTGGGGTCCAAGTGACCATTTGCAGAGGAACTTCCAGAACCCTATTTAATTTTAATGCTGGGATACCTGAATTTCACTGTTGGTTGTCTTTCAAAAGGATTTAATTTCCTAATTCCCTTTTCTGTCCTCAACTCCATCCTCTCCAGACCAAGACTATCTGAAGGTAAATATAGCCACCAGTTAGCTCACGACATTAAACACCTATGTTTTATTGAAGCTGGTAGAATAAGCCATAGCTGGTTAAACTTCCCCTCTTCTGCCTCCACTGCCCAGACCAAAAAACAGGTCTGTTTTTAATATGTCCATTTTTTGTTGTTGTTGTTAAAAATAGATGTTCCTGCATCTAGTGTTTGTCACAAAAATAAAACTTATTTGCAAAACCAATAAAAATCTAATGCCAAGAAATTGCACTTAGATGGACCTGGAGAGATCACATGCAAATGGATGAAGAATTAAAGTGGCTGCCACATCTGAGATTTCTACTTGATTATATTAGCCTCAAAATGATATAGATGTGTGCTTGTCCTCAAATGTAGGCTAATTTAATCAGAGTCTACTTTAAGTGGTTTAGGGAGACAGGGATGAATTGATGGGAAGGAAGAAAACTGCCTCTACCAACCCCCATAGTAAGAAACACCTGGTCACCAGCCTTTCCCCAT
>PVJX010023946.1:0-28622 GCA_004027295.1 Dolichotis patagonum | reverse complement strand
AGAGGATCTGAACTGTGCCTAGCTCAGTGACCCACTGCAGTCCATCAAGGAAATGCCTGGCCAGCCTCACTGGTCACAGAGGTAACCTAGCTCATCCCAGCCGAGCCCAGAGCCCCAGAGCTGCCCACTGGGGCATGAAGACAGGTCCTGGGGAATTGGAGCTCCACCCATCAGAGCACAAGGCCCCAGCTCCATAGTTTAGCAGTGTGGCCCAGCTAGTCGCTTGGGTCTTGGAGGTTCTGAACCCCACCCAGCCAGGAGCAAGGACTGGGCACTGAATGCCAGGAATGGGTCTGGCTGTGCACTCCAGAGGCTCTGAACTCCTCCTAACCAGAGGCAAGGTCCAGGAGGTGCCACACACGGGGTCATGCTCCGCCTAGCCGCCTGGGTCCCAGAGGTGTTGAACTCCACCCAGCCAGGCGCTAGGTCCTGGCAGCACACTGCAGGTGCATCTCTACTAGCCACCTGGGTGCCAGAGGTTCTCAGCTCCACTCAATCAGGTTCTAGGCCCCAGCAACACACCCCTGGAGTGTGTCCTTGCTAGCAGCAAGAGGACCCAACCTCTGCCCAGCCCAGCATCCCAGAGCAACCCAGTGCAGTACATCAGGGAGCCTCTCAGGCCAGAGCACAAGGATCCAGCACGGTAGGTGGATCATGTGCCCCAGCTAGCCACAGGGATATCAGAGGATTGAAACTCTGCCCAGTGCAGCGCTCCAGTGCAGTCCATCAGGAGGGTGCCTGAGCAGCCACATGGGTTCCAGAGGAAAAGGACAAAAAGGGCAAGAGGCAGTCTCAGTCCTCCAGCTCACTGAGAACAAACCCAAGAGACACTGAAATGGAAGACACTGGAAACTGCACTACTGAACTTTCTGAAATGATAAATGAAGTAAAGAAACAACTCCATGAAGTTAAACAGGAAATCAGGTCAGAAATAATCTCTCATGTAAAAAATGAAATGCCAAACATTATTAAAGAAATGCTGTGTGTTTCTAAAGAAGATCTAAATAAAAAAATAGAAGAACATAAGAAAACAATGGAAACCTTGAATGAACAATACAAGACAGAATTAGAATGCATGAAACCGATACAAAGGGATATTTAACAAATTAAAGATTCCATTGAAAGTTGGAAAAACTGCTTGAATGAATCTGAAGATAGACTCTCAGACCTTGAAGACAGGATGGAAGATTATGACCATGAAAGAAAAGGTCTTTTAAAAATAACAAGGAACCGGCTGCTGAGCCCGCCCTTCCACCAGGAACATCGGGGAAGTCCACCGCAGGCCTGAGCTGCCTGGGATGCCTGGGACCACCGCCGCTGGGCCCACCCTTCCACTGGGAACACTGGAACCTTGGACTACAGTGGACTATCGTGCTGGCTGGATGAGAGACTCAGGAACTCCTCACTCAAACAGAAGACCTCAGCAGGCTCCACTCAGTGTGGTGAGTTTGCCCCTAAAATAGAGGTCTGCAGTGGGTAAATAGGAGGGGAAGTGAAACTCCCTCCAACTGTAAGACCTTGACAAACTTGATAAGAGAGTGTGTAATCTCCTCCCCCACACAGAGAACATCAGACAGGTTGAGGAGTGCACCAATAATGCCCCCCCAACTTACAGAAAATTAAAAGAGCTTACGGGACCCCCAGTGACACAGTAGGGCCTCAACTGATACAAACACTATAGCCAGGGAGATCTGGTGACCAGCAACAACCTGAAGTTGTAACAACAGCAGGAATTAAGAGTTGCCCTACATCGGTACTTCTAGGCTAGTTAGCCCAGAAAGAATATAGGACTCACCCAACAGGCCCTGTAGGAGGAATTCAGGAGACTGGATCTCCTCTTCATTGTGGTACCCAGCAATTTGACAAACATCAACCACACAGTAGGACCCTAAAACTCACACTACGGACAGTTGTGACTTGGGATAGAAAAACCAGATATTTACCCAAAAGGTGAAAATGACTAAACGAAAAGGCAAAATGCAATCTCAAACATCTAGTCCATCAGGAGCAAGTACAGGCAATAATGAAATAGAGGACTTTAAAAGTCGTACACCAGAAATCTCTGAAAAGATAGCAAATGAAGTAAAGAAACAAATCCATGAGGCTATAGAGGAAATCAAATTAGAAATAATGTCTTATGTAAAGACAAAAATAACAACCTTAGTAAATGAGTTGCTCAACATAGCTACAGAAGAAATAGATAAAAAAATACAGGAGCATGGGAAATTGATTGAAACTTTGAATGAACAATGCAGAAAATAAGCAGAATCCATGAAACAAATTCAAAGAGATATGCAAAAACCAAAAAATTGTATTGAAAGCCTGCAAAACCGTTTAAATGAAACTGAGGATAGAATTTTGGACCTTGAGCACAGGATCACAGATAGTGATTCAGAAAGGGTAGAACTTATAAAAACAACAAAGCAGCATGAAATGACAATCCAGTAGCTTCAAGATGATGCCAGGAGAAACAATGTTAGATTAATAGGCATTAGTGAGGAGGCAGGAGACAACACAAAGGATATAACTAAGCTGTTCACAGAAGTAATGGCAGAAAATTTTCCAAACATGGGGGAAAAAATCTGATATACAAATAAGTGAGGCATATAGAATGCCAAACAGTCTTAACCAACATAAATCTACACCCAGACATATAATAATTAAGATCTCAGACATACAGCATAAAAACAGAATACTAAAAGCTGTTAGAGAAAATACACAACTCACCTATCAATGGAAGATTATTAGAATAATGGCAGACTTCTCAGCATAAACCTTCAGGTTAAGATGAGCTTGGAGTGAAGTATTTCAAGCCCTAAAAGAAAACAACTTTCAACCCAGACTGATGTACCCAGCAAAACTATCTTTCAAATTTAATGGAGAAGCAAGATACTTCCATGACAAAGAACAAATGAAGAAATTCATGTCCACCAAACCAACCTTAGAAAGAGTGCTGAAAGACATCCTAGATAAAGATAAAAATGACCACAATTTCCAGAACAACAACAGAAAGAAACCACCAGGCTGGACAAGAAATTAAACAAGGGAAAAGCAGGAAACTAATAGTAGGAACACAACATGGCAAAGTCAAGGCAGTACCTATCAGTGATATCCATAAATGTAAATGGGCTCATTTCACCTATCAAAAGAAATAGGTTGACAGAATGGATCAAGAAACAGGATCCCACAGTATGCTGTATATAAGAAATGCATCTGACTCAAAAAGAAACTGATAGGTTAAAAGTCAAAGGATAGAAAACAGTATTCCATGCAACATGAACCCAGAAAAAAGCAGGGGTAACTATTCTGATTGCAGACAAAGTGAACTTCAAACCTAAAAGAATTAAAAGACCTGCACCATGCGGTTGACTTGGAGTGCTGGGAGAACAAGGAGCTCCTCCCCTCTCTGGGGGGAAGCTGTGAGTGTGGCAGACTTTTGGCGGCCCAAAGGAGAGAGACCCTGGCACCTCAGGACCTGCACCATGTGGTTGACTTGTGGTGCCGGGAGAACAAGGAACTCCTCCCCTCTCTGGTGGGCGGCTCTGAGCCTGCTGGTGTGCAGGCTGAGAATCAAACATCTCATGTTGTCCTGCCCCCCATCCCATGTCCCCCTCTCCCCCTCCCTGCTTAGCAGGTGGGAGCCAGTGAACTACACATCTTGTGAAAAGATTGACTATGTTATTTGGTATGAACTCCCCATATGCAAAGATATGAACAACCATTTGGAAGAAAACAAGAGATAATATGACAGATAGTGAAGATCTCTGGTTGCCTAGCTTTGAAATTTATGCTTTCTTATGTCCTGTTCTGTTCTGTTTTGTTGTGTTTAGTTTTACCCCCTTTAAAGTTAAAAAAAAGAATTAAAAGAGATAAAGAAGGCCACTACATACTTAGTGGAAAACTACAAGAGGAAGAACTAACAATTATAAATATATATGCACCAAATACAGGAGCACCCAACTATATAAGACAAATACTAACAGACATGAAAAACCAAATATACAAGAACACAATTGTAATAGGAGACCTTAACACCCCACTGTCACAAAGAGATAGGTCAGTTAGACAAAAAGTCAGCAAAGGAATAACAGAACTGAATCATACCAGTGAGTGAATGGACTTAGTGGATGTTTACAGAGTGTTCCACCCAACCACATTAGAATATATGTCCTTCTCAGCTGCACATGGGTCATTCTCCAAAATGGACCATATATTAACCCATAAAGCATTCTTAACTAAATGCAAAGGGAGTGAAATTATCCTATGCATAATATCCGACCATAGAACACTAAAATTGGAAATCAATGGCAAAAAAAAACCATGCAAAACCTGCATAAATACATGGAAATTAAACAACAACCTTCTGAATAACCAGTGGTTTACAGATGAAATTAAAGAGGAAATAAAACAATACTTACAATGCAATGAAAATGCAGATACAACATACTATAACCTATGGGATGCAATGAAAGCAGTCCTAAGAGGGAAATATATAGCAATAAATAGTCACATCAAGAAAATGGAATGAACACAAATAAATAACCTCAAGCTACATCTCAAGCTTCTAGAAAAGGAAGAGCAAGTCAAACCCAAAGCTCATAGAAGAGAGGAAATCATAAAGATCACAACAGAAATTAATGCAATTGAAACTAAAAAAACAATACAAAGAATTAATGAATCAAAAAGCTGTTTTTTTGAGAGAATACACAAAATCGATAAACCCCTAGCCAACCTTATCAAGAAAAAGAAAGAAAAAAACTCAAATCCATACAATAAGGACTGAATAGAAGGAAATTACTACAGATCCCATAGAAATTCAAGAGATCATGAACACCTGCTTTGAAAACCTTTATTCAGGGGCTGAGAATTCAGCTCAGCGGCATAAGTGCCTGCCTTGCAAGTGCACAGTCATGAGTTCGATCCCTGGTACAAAACAAAAACAAAAACAAAAACAAACAAACAAACAAAACCTCTACTCACATAGGGTGGAAAACACAGGGGAAATGGACAGATGTTTAGGAACATATGAACTACCAAAGCCAAGGAGACACAGCAATTTCGAATAACCCAGTATCAGCTACTGAAATCGAAATCATAATTAAAAACTTACCAACAAAGAAAAGCCCAGGTCCTGATGGATTCACAGCTGAATTCTATAAAAAATTTAGAGAAGATTTAATGCCAATACTCCTTAAACTCTTCAATGAAATTGAAAGAGAAGCAGTCCTCCCTAACTCATTCTTGGAGGCAAGTATCACTCTGATACCAAAACCAGAGAAAGACCCAACCAAAAAGGAGAACTATAGACCAGTCTCACTAATAAACATTGATGCAAAGATTCTCAATAAAATACTGGCAAATAGAATGCAGCAAATCATTAAGAAGATTATACACCGTGACCAAGTGGGATTTATTACAGGAATGCAGGGATGGTTCAACATATGCAAATCAATAAATGTAATACATCACATCAACAGAGCCAAAAATAAAAGTCACATGATCATCTCAATAGATGCAGAAAAAGCTTTCGATAAAGTCCAACACTTTTTCATGATAAAAACCCTACAGAAACTCGGAATAGAAGGTATGTACCTCAATCTCATAAAAGCCATCTATGACAAACCAACAGCCAACATCTTACTAAATGGACAAAAACTGAAAGCCTTCACTCTAAAATCAAGAACAAGACAAAGATGTCCACAATCACCACTCTTATTCAATATAGTTCTGGAAATACTGGTCAGAGCAATTAGACAAGAGGGAGAAATAAAAGGCATAAAATAGGAAAAGAAGAAGTTAAATTATCATTATTTGCAGATGACATGATACTCTACATAGAAGACCCCAAAAACCCCATTAAAAGACTACTAGAGGTAATAAACAAATTCAGCAGCATAGCTGGATACAAGTTCAACACTCAAAAATCAATAGCATTCCTGTACACAAACAAAAAACTCACTGAGAGAGAAATTATGGAAATATCACCTTTCACAATAGCATCTAAAAAAATGCAATACCTAGGAATCAACCTAACCAAAAATGTAAAAGACCTATATGCTGAAAATCGTACTACTCTAAAAAAGGAGATTGAAGAGGATATTAGAAAATGGAAGGATATTTCTTGCTCTTGGCTAGCAAGAACCAACATTGTGAAAATGGCCATACTCCCAAAACTGTTATACAGATTTAACATAATCCTAATCAAAATACCATTGACATACCTCACAGATCTAGAGAAAACACTCCTAAAATTCATTTGGAAACAGAAGAAACCTAGAATAGCAAAGGCAGTTCTCGGCAATAAAGGCAGGACAGAAGGCATCTCAATTCCTGATTTGAAACTGTACTACAAAGCCACAGTGATAAAATCAGCATAGTACTGGCAATGAAATAGACTTGAGGATCAATGGAACAGATTAGAAGATGCAAGCACTACTACAAAGGCACTCAGCCACCTTATATTTGACAAAGGGGCTAAACATGTTTACTGGAAAAAAGATAGCCTCTTTAATAAATTGTGCTAAAAAAACTGGCTTTCCACATGCCAAAGACTGAAAATAGACCCATGCCTATCACCATACGCTAAGCTAAAATCAAAATGGATCAAGGATCTAAATATTAAAACAGAAACACTAAAACTATTGGAAGACAAAGTAGGTAAAAAATCTTGGAGACATAGGGGTAGGCAGAGAATTCATGAATAAAATGCACACTGCATGGGAAATACTTCAAAGAATCAACAACTGGGACCTCATATTACATATATATGTTTTTATATGTTTTGCATCCCAAAAACATATAAAAAGTTTTTGTACTTTAAAAGAAATCACCAACAAAGTGAAAAGAAAACCCACAGAATAGGAAAGAATTTTAGCCAACAATCCCTCAGACAAAGGACTTACATCCAGAACATATAAAGAACTGAAAAACATCAAGCCCCCAAATTCAAAGACCCTCTCCAAAAATGGGCATCAGAGATGAACACATAGTTCTCAGGTGAAGATATACAAATGGCAAATAAACATATGAAGAAATGTTCATCACTACTGATCATTCGAGAAATGCAAATTAAAACAGCATTGAGATTTCATCTCACCTCGGAAAGAATGGCTGCCATCAAGAAAACAACTGATAATAAATGGCGAGGATGGAGGGAAAAAGGAACTCTTCTCCACTGTTGGTGGGAGTGCAGAGTGGTGCAACCACTGTGGAAATCAATATGGAGATTCCTCAAAAACCTAGGAATGGAAGTTCCATTCAATCCCACTATTCCCCTCCTGGATATTTTCCCAGAAAAATTGAAAAGGTCATGTCACAGTGATATATGTGCACCCATGTTCATAGCAACACAATTTGTGATAGCTAAATCTTGGAAACAACCAAAATGCCCATCAACTGCAGAGTGCATGAAAAAAGTGGTATTTTTATACAATGGAATACTACTCAGCTATAAAAAGGATGATCTTGAGGCCTTTATCGCTAAATGGAGGCAACTTGAGAATATCCTCATTAGTGAAATAAACAAGACTCACATTAGTAAATATCACATTGTCTTTCTAGTGTAAAAAATAATAAGGATGGACAGAATAATAGTATCCACAAAGTATAATAGATATAAAAATGTAATAGATATAATAGATATTGTAAAAGTGAAAGGGAAGGAAAGTTCTCTAAAGGATATAATGGTATATATAGTGTGTAAAATAGATGACCATATTACTGAGTTTTTGGTAGATCACTGAACAGAAGGGTTTGTACTGTCAATGTTTGAGTGTCTATCCACTTTTTATGCTTTGGCTCTGTAAATTTAACAACTATTGTTAACAATATGTAATGTATCAACTAGTGATTTTATGATGTTAATTTTGTTTTGAACTCTGTATTCTACTTTTCTTCTTTTTTTTTTCTATTTTGTGTTTTTAAATTTTCTTTTGTTTCTCTCTTGAAATAAAAAAGTAACAAGGAACCAGGAAACAACAATTCAACAGCTGCAAATGATGCAAAGAGAAACAATATAATATTGATAGGTGTCAATGAAAAAGCAGAGGTCAACACAAATGATCTATGAAGATTATTTGCAGAAATAATAACAGAAAAATGTTCACACATGGAAAGAGAATCTGATATATAAACAAGTGAGGTATACAGAACATCAATTAACCATAACCAAAATAAGTCTTCACCCATGCAGTAAGTAGGATATTGGAAATTCAGCACAAGAACAGAATACTAAAAGCTGTCAGACAAAAGAAACAGACCACCTATGAAGGAAAGCCTATCAGAATCATGGCAGACTTCTCAACACAAACCTTCAATTCAAGAAGAGCTTGGAGTCAAGTATTTTAGGTCCTGAAAGAAAATAACTTTCAACCTAGATTGATGTATCCTGCAAAACTGTCTTTGAAAATAGATGGTGAAATAGGATACTTCCATGACAAGGAACAACTGAAGAAATTCATGGCCACCAAACCAACACTACAAAGAGTGCTGAAAGACATTCTAGAAAGAGGCAAACATAACTACAATCCAAGAACAACAACAAAAGGAAACCACTAATCAGGGAAAACAAACAGAAAAAGTAGAAAACCAACAACAGAAAATAACATGATAGTGATGTCAGTACTTATCAGTTATACCCATCAATATGAATGGTCTCATCTCACCAATAAAAAATAAAACAGACTGGCAGGCTGGATTAAGAAACAGACTGCATTAAGAAACAAAATATGACAATATGCTGTATACAAGAAACACATTTAACTCCAAAGGAAATTAATAGCCTAAAAGTCAAAGGATGCAAAACAATACTCCATGCAATACGAACCCAGAAAAAAGCAGGGATAACTATTTTGTTTGCAGACAATGTGAACTTAAAACCAAGAATGATCAAAAGAGATAAAGAAGGTCACTACATACTTGTTAGGGGAAAAATTCAAGAGGAATGGATTACAATCATGAAATATTTGCGCCAAATATGGGAGCACCCAACTATGTAAGATAAATTTTAATAGACATTAAAAACCAAATAAACAATAATACAGTTATAACAGGGGACCTTAACACCCCATTGTCACAAAGAGACAGATTACCCAAGCAAAAAATCAGCAAAGAAATAACATAACTAAATCAAACTTGTGAAAAAAATCACCTAGTAGATGTGTACAGAGTATTCCTCCTAACCACATCAGAATACAAATTCTTCTCAGCTGCACACAGATCATTCTCTAAAATAGATCATATACTAACTCAGAACATGCTTAAGTAAATGGAAAGAAATTGAAATAATTCCATGTATATCATCTGACCATACTGCAATATAATTGGAAATTAATGACAAAAACCCCCATAAGAACTCCATAAACACATGGAAGCTAAATAACACTCTCTTAAACAACCAGTGGGTCACAGAAGACATTAAACAATATCTACAATGGAACAACAATGCAAATACAAATTATTGGAACCTATGAAACAAAATGAAAGCAGTCCTCAGAGGGAAATTTATATCACTGAACTCCCACATTAGGAAAATGGAAAGAACTTAATGCTGCTCCTCAAACTTCTAGGGAAAAAAAGAGCAAGTCAAGCCCAAGACCCCCAAAAGAGGAAATTATAAAGATCAGAGCAGAAATTAATGCAATAGAGACTAAGAAAACAATTCAAAGAATCAATGAAGAGTTGGTTCTTTGAAAGAATAAATACAATTGATAAATTCCCAGCCAACCTTATTTTAAAAATGAAAGAAAAAACTCAAATTCATGCAATAAGAAATGAAAAGGGTGAAATCACTACAGACCCTGTGGAAATGCAGAAGATCATCAACATCTACTTTGAAAACCTCTACTCTCATAGGTTTGATAACACAGAAGAAATGGACAGATTTCTAGAAACATATGAATTACCAAAGCTGAATCAAGAAGATGTAAAATTGCTGAACAACTCAATTTCAGTTAATGAAATTGAACATGAAATTAAAACCTTACCAATAAAAAAAGCCCCAGGTCCTGATTTCTACAAGAAAATCAAGGAAGTCTTAATGCCAACACTCCTCAAACTCTTCAATGAAATTGAAAGGGAAACAATTCTCCCTAACTTATTCCTGGAAGCATGTATTATCCTAATACCAAAACTAGAGAAAGTTCCAACCAAAAAAGAAAATTACAGGTCAATCTCTCTAATGAACATAACTGCAAAAATCCTCAATAAAATACTAGCAAATAGAATGCAGCAAGTCATCAGGAAGATTATATACCATGATCAAGTGGGATTCATCTCAGGAATGCAGGGATGGTTCAGCATATGCAGATCAATAAATATAATACACTATATCAACAGAGCCAAGGATGAGAACCACATGGTCATCTCAGTAGATGCAGGAAAGCTTTCCACAAAATCTAACACTCATTCATGATAAAAATCCTACAGAAAATTGTAATAAATGGTCTCTACCTCAATCTAATAAAAGCCATATATGATAAACCAACAGCCAACATCTTATAAATGGACAAAAACTGAAAACTTTCAATCTTAAATCAGGAACAAGACAAGGATGTCCATTATCATCACTCCTATTCAATATAGTTCTGGAAACATTAGTCAGAGAAATTAGAAAAGAGAGAGAAATAAAAGAAATAAGGATAGGAAAGGAAGCAGTTAAATTATCATTATTTACAGATGATATGATACTCTACATAGACGACCCCAAAAGCTCCATTGAAAGTCTCCTAGACATAATAACCAAATTCAGTAATGTAGTGGATACAAGGTCAATACTCAAAAATCAATAGCATTCCTATACACAAATAACAAATAAGAGAAATAAGAGAAACCACACCTTTCACTGTAGCATCCAAAAAAAAAAATGAAATACTTAGGAATCAATCTAACAAAGAAAGGAAAAGATATATACAGTGAAAACTACATTACATTGAAAAAGGAAATCAAAGAGAATTTCAGAAAATGGAAAGGTATCCCCTGTTCATGGATAGGAAGAACAAACATTGTGAAAATGGCCATTCTCCCAAAATTATTATACAGATTCAATGCAATTCCAATCAAAATACCACCTGCATACCTCATAGATCTAGAGAAATCATCCTTAAAATTCATCTGGAACCAGAGGAGACCTAGAGTAGCAAAGGCAATTCTGGGCAACAAAGCTAAGGCAGGAGGCATTACAATCCCTGGCTTAAAATTATATTACAAAGCTACTGTGATAAAATCAGCATGGTACTGGAATAAAAACAGACCTGAAAATCAGTGGAGTAGATGAGAAAATACAGCCACAACTACAAACACACTCAGGCCACCTTATCCTTAACAAAGGTGCCAAACATGTACACTGGAAGAAAGTCTCTTTAATAAGCAGTGCTGGAAAAACTGGCTCTCCATATGCTGAAAACTAAAACTAGATCCATGTATATCACCAAAGCTCTAAATATTAAAACAGAAACATTAAATCTACTGGAAGACAAAGTAAGTAGAAATCTTGATGACATAGAAGTAGGCAGAGAATTCATGAACAAAAATCAAACTGCATGGGAAATACTTCCCAGAATCAATAACTGGAATCTTGTCTTATTAAAGTTTTTGCATGTCAAAAGAAATGTCCAACAGAGTGAAAAGAAAACCTATGAATTGGGAAAATATTTTAGCCAACTGTCCCTCAGACAAAGGACTTCTATCTAGAACTTATAAAGAATAAAAAATCAGGCCCCCCAAAATTCAAGGACTCAATCCAAAAATGGGCATCTGAGATGAATACACAGTTCTCAGATGAAGAAATACAAATGGCAAATAAATATATGAAAAATGTTCAACATCAATGGTCTTTTGGGAAATGCAAATTAAAACCACACTGAGATTCCATCTCACCCCAGAAAGAATGGCCAAAATCAAGAAATCAATCAACAATAAATGCTGGAGATGTGTGGGGAAAAAGGAACCCTTCTCCACTGTTGGTGGAACTGTAGACTGGTGCAACCACTATAGAAATCAATGTGGAGATTCCTCAAAAAGCTAGGATTAGAGATTCCATTTGACCTAGTTATCCTGCTTCTGAGTATTTTCCTAGAAGAATTGGAAATATCATACCACAGTGATATATGTGCACCCATGTTTATAGCACCACAATTTGTAATAGCCAAGTCTTGGAAACAGCTCAAGTGCCTATCAACTGAGGAATGGATAAAAAAGATATGGGTTTTTATTATTTAGAGGAAAAAAAGCAAAACAGTAAAAAGAGTAGAAATAATACAAAATTTCAAAAAAAATCACTAACCAATAAATTACATATTGTTATCTTAGAAGTAGTTGTTCAAATTATAAAATCAAAGAATAAAAAGTGGACAATCAAACAATGACAATACAAACTATTCTGTTTGATGAACTAACAAAAACTTAGTAGTATGGTTATCTATCTTACACACTTAAACATACATATAGTTATATCCTTTAGAGCACTTTCTTTTCCTTTTGTTATTACAATATCTATTCTACATTTTGGATCTTATTCTTTCAGTTTTTATTATTATTTTTTATACTAGAGAGAATATGATATTTACAAATGTGAGTCTGATTTATTTCACTTATGAGGATAGTCTCAAGTTGCCTCCATTTACCTATAAAAGCCTCACAATCATTGTTTTTTTATAGCTGAGTAATATTCCATTGTATAAAAATAAGATATGGTATTTTTATACAATGGAGTACACCTCAAGTATAAAGAAAGATTGCGTTGAGACTTTTATAAGTAAATGGATGTGACTTGAGACCATATTCGTAAGTGAAATAAATCAAACACATGGGTAAATACCATAGTCTCCCTAGTGTAAGAAACTGAAAAATTATGTATGTTCCAAAATCTACAATAAATACTGTGTAAGGGAAGAAGCTATTCAAAGAGGAAAAGTAATTGGAATAAGGGAAAGAAGGAAAGAAGGAAAAGGAAAAAGACATAAATTAGTGTAAATATATAAGTATATATTTATATATTTATATATGTACATAAATATACATTTATATATACATAAATATATATATACACACACACACACACACTATCTGCTAGCCAAAATCACTATACTACTAATTGTATTAGTTATTGGAGAAGAACAGTTAATATTCATGTGTTTAGATCCATTTTACATGTCTATATCTGTTAATCTAAGCTCTCTTGAAGGTAACTCTCTTGAAGGTAACTATATGTAATATTACAACCATTGTCAAATTCCTATCATCTTGTTTTGTAAACCTATACTGTTATTGTATTTGTTTTCTTGTTGTTGTTTGTATTGCTTTTTGTTTTTCTTTTGTGTGTCTTTTTAATCTTGAATAAAAAAAGAATAATCTGTCTTTCTAATGAATCAGGGCCAGGGATGTATGTTTTATCAACACTTCTTATAAATGCTCTAAGAAGCCAGAGGGATTCTCACCTTTCACCTGATGAATAGTAGACAGTTTAACATATTGAAGGGCTTTGTTCTCATTTTTCTTAGACTTTTAAGAACACATGTCTGAAGCTGCCTACTATTTCAATCTCTTGTATGGTTGGTAGGCTGGTAGGAATCTTTGTAGGGACAGTTTGTGTTCCAGTAGAAACCAGCTGTTCCCATTTGTCTTCTGGTCTTTTAAAATTAATAGAATATTTTTCTCCAACTGCAATAGCAACTTGTAATGCTGCTTTTCTCTCATTAGAAGTCAATGTTTGATTTAAGAGTTACATTACATCTTTCTAGTCTAGTTTATAGGAGTAAGTCCTTTAAAGACCTCAGCATATTTACTAGGGTCATCTGAAAACTTTAATCCTGTTATCTGTTGGAGGCCACTGAGAAGAAAGGACATATGAACAGGGTGAATGAATTTGCCATTTACATTTCTTATATGCATTTCTTAATGCAAAAAAGTTTGTACATAAGGTAATTTTTGTTTCTCTTACAATACAAGTTTAGTTGTGAAATAGTATCATAATCAATGCTTCCCTCTGAATTCCATTTTGGCTCTGGGGGTAGAACAGGTCATGAGTGGGTGAATAAACATGAAATGGCTCTTTTTCAACAGAGAGGAGTTGAATATTTCTTAGTGCTTAAGAATACATTCTTAAGGAGGAAGAGATTTTGAAATTGAGTCTCTGAAATATGAGCGAAAGAATTGGCATTCCTTTAACTTCTGTATGATTTCTACATCTTCAAGTCATCCCTGAGGTGACTTGCTCCAGAGCAGGTGGCTGCTGTCTGCAGAGTAAAAGATAGGTTGCGTTGAACCAGCCACCTTTGTCAACTCATGACCCTGTCTTCCACAGAAACTCATACTCCTAACTCTAGCATGTAGCACAAACTACAATTGATTCCAGCTATAACAGTCATGTTTAAAGAAGGAAACATTGCTAGTAAAATTAAATCAGTGATCACTGCTTTCCAATTTCTCAAAAGAGAGTGAGAAAAATAGGTCAAAGAGCCAATTGGAGCACTTCTCAGCCTGAAAAAGAGGTTACCTTTAGAGATGTCAAGGAAATGGCTCAGAGAAATCTCACCATGGGCACTGGGGTGAGGAAGTCTCTGGCATTCATGTCATCTCCCTGATTACATAATAACCTAAGGAATCTTCCTTAGGAGAAAGACAAGCCTGCATTTTATTCAAAGTCCACTAAAATTTCTATGTCTCTGAAACTCACAGGTTGAACTTATATCTATCATTCAACAACCACAATTTACACATAAGTAAAGGTCTATTTACCAGTTTTCTGTATGCACATGAAAGAAGAGGAGGGCTGACTAATCTCCTCTTTTTATGCTCCTAGTTAGCATATGTAAGGCACAAGTGTAAGTCATGTCTCTAACAGCTGTTCACCTCTGTGAAAGGCAAATAGTAGTTGCAAGCTGCCTCAGCCTGACCTCAAGGAGAGAGGAGTGGTTTAGCTAAGGAGTTCTAAAATTAACTCCAAGTGAGTTGGAGAAAAAAAGTTTTTCTAACTTATTAGCAGAGAGAGAAAAGTCCAAACCTGTAGCTCAGCTCTTACTGGAGGCTTAAGAGGTCATCCTGGGAGAGAGGGTACCAGAAGATCACTGAGACAGTTACCCCTCCCTTCACTGAGGAGTGCAGGTAGGGATGACAGATAAGTAGAGATTTTTCTGCTGGTTACCCAGTTGGTCTGTCTGGATCCAGCTTCCACTGAGGAACCTTTGGGAATCTACGGAGTCACCCAGGCCATGACCTCTCCGTTGTCTTCTCAGCTTTTGCTGGTTCCATGCAATCAGAGATCAGTCTCCAGAAAGGAATCCAGCTGCCTCTCTGGTCAACATTTCATTGTCCATTAGCTTTGATGGAGATTCACCAGAAGATGCTAGGGAAAGCTGTCCTCTGCTTTAAGAGTAGCAGCTGCTCTAAGAGCATTTAACTAGCTGTCAGGGTAACCACTGTTTGTTAGAGTTTACAAGAAACAGATAATAATGAAGCTCTGGGGAGGAAGGAAAGGTTGGGACAGTTCAGAGTTCCTTTATTTCCAGTCTTACATGCCTAAAAAAAAGGTCAGAAATAGAAATGAGACCAGAAAAAGAAAATCTTTTCTCCTTATGCTCATGGTGACTTGAGACAACTTGCCATGAATCATTCCCAGCCTGGAAAGGCAAGAATGGGGAATCTCAAGAATTAAGATTGCCTCCTCACCAGCAGATCAGACCAGAAGGGAAACTGAGGCAGGCTAGACTCAAATTCACTCTAGAATGTAGAGAGGTGATCAGGCCAGTCTGTGCCAGTGAAGAATGGCTGCTGGCCTATTATCTTTTAATTGGCAGAAGGAGCCCCATGATTTAATAGGCAGTATATGTCTTAAATATAAACTAAGTTCCATAGAGACCCATTTTACAGCATTTCACATCAAAGTCCACTAGTAGACAGTCTAATACTACTTTTCCCAGTGCTGCTAAAATGAGATAACAAACCACAGCTGTCAAACAGGTTGAACAAGGGATACCAGTAAATTCAGCAATTGGTACACATAGGAATACAAGATGTTGCTTATAAAAGCAAAAAGTCCCATCAAATAAACATTATGATTTTTCCATGTTCTCAGTTTAAATGTATCATCACTTTAACAAAATACAATGCATAAAAGAATCGAGGCATAAAATTCTACACATAAGCAACTAACAAACAAGAATGACAATTTAGATTACCTGAGTCACATTCCAGAATCTATAAAACAAAAGCAAATTCTTACCTCCTTCCAATTATCTTGGTGGGACCTCCAAGTATGATGTGGGAGTAACATAGGACCTCCAAATGATATCGGGGAAATATAACTCTCAACCTGCTAGATGTCTGATACACCAAGTTTGTGTTCCTCAAAATCAAAGCATGAATTCTAAGGAACAAAAGACTAAGAGTAGGAAATATTTATTGAGAGATAGACAACTCCTGAAAGGCAGGAGGGGTTCTGAGTAGGTTGCCTGCTAGGGACTCCACTTTTCAGGGAAAGTTTTATAGAGCACAACCATGAAGGTACAATGTGGGTTAAAGCTATGATCAACCAATAAGATGATAAGTATGGCCACTTAGGTAATGTTGATCCAATGGGGAAACAAATCACACGGCATGTGTACATGTAAAGAACAAAGAACTTGTCAGGAAGGGATGAGTCTGAGGGTCTTAGTCACCCATTGTTGGGAGCGGTTGAAGCTGGAGATTGGCCTCACATGCAAGGCTGGAGGATGATCGTTCCAAGAACAAAGTGCACCTGGGGCAAACCACGTGAAGGAGCTGAGTCAGCCCAGAGAACACCTGTCTCCCAAAAAAAAGCTGAACAGTGGGTTGCTAGGACAACAGGGTGTCATGTGACATTAAGTTGCTAAAAGGTTTAAATAAACACCCTGCAGGGAGGAGCCAGTACCTTTGCTCCCATCAGGAGGATAAGGACCCCACCTGACCCCAGCTTTGTCTCTTATTTTTCTCATCCTCTCACCATCCTTTACCCTCAGGAGCCACTTGGGTCACAGCATATGGTGCCAGAACTAGACTAGAGATTGAGGGCAAGGGAACACTTCTCATGTTCAGTTCTCATGTACATGCAACTTCAGGGGAGAAGTACATTGGTGTAAGTCAGTAGTCATCACTGGGGTGTATTGATATTAACTTCATCAGATGTAAAGAGAGGGGCATTGAAACTCCTTTATTCTCTAGGGCCAGTTATAAATGGGCCTGAGAGAAACCCCTTCCCCAGGGGGTAAAAAAAGAAAGAAGAGATGTATTGATTTCATTAGTGGTATAGTTATGTAACAAACAGCTTAAAGAATTGGAAATGTATACAGAAGTTTTTATTGTATGCTTGATTCCAGTAGTTACTTTTGTGGATTGTGATTAGGAAATGTCTTGATGATTGTGGGCTTGTTGGGATTCCCACAAGGAAACTGGCTTGGAGCAATATTTTAAAATCAAGTCTCAAACAAGGGGGAGATGACAGAGTAACAGAAACTCTAATAAAGTTTAATAAGGTTTGTAACCTTGCTCAATTAGATAAGAAAGGAGAGATGGGGGATAACTCTTCCTCACAAAATGAGAACTTTGCTGCAAATCTTATTTTACAATATCCATTCTTTTTAATTGAACCACAAGCAGCTATCTCCACCTTTTCAGCTCAGAGAAATTTTGCTGCATTACAGGTTAAAACTTCTGCATCTCAGGGAGTAGAGTGGTTTTCTCCATCTGCCTTGCAATTGATGCTAAAAGAAGTCAAACAGGTAAGAAAGCACATAGAGGGTTTTCAACACCTCTACTCTGTCACTAAACTTTGAATCCCCAATAGTTGGAGACAAATGAAAATCACTCAGGTCATCAATTCAAAGCCTAAAGAAAAAGGAAAAAGCAATGCTACTCATTTTTGTTGTAGGGAGAGAGGCATTTTGTTAAAAGTTGTGCTTCTGCACCTGTGGGGGCAACAGCCACTAACTGCCCCTTCAACAAAACCATCAACTATTTATCCAAAGCGTAGATGACAATATTGTTGGGCCATTTGACATAAATTCAAAACTGATGTGGAAAACCTATCTGTTCTAGAAAAACTGCTGTACCCCCAAAATGAGACAAAGTCCAAAAAAAGGGGAGCAAAGGTAGCGCTTTATTTTAGCTGGTACCCAGTGGCACAGACCGGTAGAATTTGCAGAACTGTGCAACCAGGTTAAACTTCTGAGGGGTTTATAAAGGGAAAAACTGCAAAGCAAGGGTGGGGAGGGGGGCTAAGGGGAAGAAGGCTTTTGTTACAGCTCGTGGTCATTCACTGGAATTTTACAGCGTTTAAAGGTTATAACTGCACAGGAGGGGGGAGTTTAGCTTTGTGGTTTAGTGGTCGGCCAGTTCCTGGAAATTTACAGAGAACAAAGGTAACAGCTTTGCAGAGAGGGCAGTTGCCAAATTCCTGGAATTTTACAGAGAACAAAGGTTGAAATCTAGGACAATGGAAATGATGGGTACAGAACAGGGTGGCGATGCTTTGGTTAGAGTAAAACAAAAACCTCTGGTGGGGTCAACCTCTGCGCTACCAAACAATTCCCCCCCAGTTCACTTGCCTTGGGTTCTATTAAACTTCTAAGATGACAGATTGTGGCCCCAAATGATTGGAAAGGAATAACTAAAATACATTTAAGTCCAGGGAATTACTTTTATGGAAGAAAACATTTTTTGAATTGTGCACAGATCAGGCCTCTGGCTGTGCTCTTCAGAATTTAGCCATTACAAAAGATACATGAACTGGAGGATGCTAAAGGCACTGAACTTGTTTTTGATATGCAAATAATTGATCCATTTAGAATTGCAGCCTCAAGGGTGTGGAGGGAACTTCCTTCACCAGGTAAAACATCCCTTGATTTGATTTCTAGTCAGCAGGGTCCAAATAAACCAGTTCAGTATTTTATCTTTAAAAACACAAATAAATGGCATAAGGCACCAAGGAACTGCCCCGTGGTGGCCTGGCTTAGTGAGGTGAGACCTGCTCCATGGAGCGGGGGTTTGCAGCCCTGGCTCCGAACTGCTTGTTGAGGCAAATTATAACGTAGGTGAAAGAGTTTTGCCATAGAATAAGTTACTGTACGGTTACGGTGGTGGTCTATTGTGGTGGAAGGCCAAAGCAGGAACGCTTACTATTTCCTGCTTCTTCCTCAGCCTTAATTGCAACTCCCCTTCCTGTCTGCGAGTGAAGAAAATTCCAATCAGCTCCTCATGCATCATCAATGCCCACCCTAAGCACCACCCCCACTCAAAGGTTACATATGTCCCATACCCCCCATATTTCTGTTGAAGGAGACAGTGCAGCCACCATGGGTTGTGTGCTCCTTTCCACATCTTCATCTCAATAAACCTGTTTGTTTTGTACTTTTACTTCTTTATTGCACCAGAAAATTCTAACAGTAGGAACACATTTATGAGATAGCAAACTTATAGATATTTCATGATCAGTTAGAGTCTCTCATCAAGTTACCGTTCTGCTGATTCTGCTGAATTCAGTTGACCTGACAGTGTCTGAAGGCCAGCTGCAGACCTCTGATGAGACTGAGCCAGAGTAATTGTCTCTAACGTAAGGCACCCTGGGCTAATCCAAGGGCCCCTTCCCAGAATGTTCCTGTATTATGGTAATGTCTTTAACTATGCTCACCCTGTAAGGGCCCCCCCATTGTTCCTGGGGTATTTCTATTGTTTCAAGATCAGCCTGCCTGTCAGTATGACTCAGTGTTTTTAACCAATTCTGTAACATTTTGTCACTTGCTTTGTACCTCCCACTTCTCAATTCTATATGAACTAAACTTTTCCTAAATTCAGAGCTTTTGCTTTTGAGGAATGATCCCCACAATAGTCCACTGGTGTGAAGATCCAACAGTCCACTGGTATAAAGTGGTGTAAAGTGATTGAGTGATTTGTACTCAGTATAGAGCAGCGCAGAATAGTAAGAGAAAAGGTAACTAGATAAGAAAAAAGTTTAATTGGGGGGGCACTGAGGGAGTCACCACAAGGAAGGCTGTGGGGGCTCTCCTGTAGACAAAGGGCAGGTTTTGCCTGATATAGCCTCTGATGGGAGCAGGGCTCTGGGGGTATGACTTATTTTATGAGAGTGCAGGGGTTTGGATAAACCTTTGCATGCCTCAGCTTTGGCAGACTTTTGGGAGGGAGAAGTTATAGGGGCTTCTGGAAAGGAGGTATGGCTTATCAGGGCAAAGTTTTGAACTGTTGCCATGATGATTGTGCTGTCTCTCAGATGGGGGGACCTAACATAAAGATTAGATGTTGCCTTCTTCTTATCTTCTTGGTGCAAAGAGTCCTCTTTTTCAGTTTGGTTTGGTTTGATTCAGTTTGGTTTGGTTGACTCAGTTTGGTTTGGCTTGCAGGAATTTTCCTGCAACACGCTGAAGGACAAATCCACCTGGGCCTAACACACCTTTTAATGGCCAGCCCACCAATGACAATGTAGTACTCAGTCAGGGCCAGGAAGGTAGGACAGGACTCTGGCATACCCACAATACCTCCATCTTTTCCCATTTGCCTACATGTATGCTTTATGCATCAAAACTTTATAAGGCACCAGCACTGGTACTGCCCGCTTTCTAACCCCCAACAACAATGGGGCCTCCAGAGCAGAGGAAACAAAACCTGTGTTACTGTTGTACTCTAACCTAAGTGTTGCCATCCTGTTCTGTATGCGCCATTTGCATTGTCCTAGATTCCAACCTTTGTTCCTCATAAAATTCCAGAGGCCTGGCCAAAACCCCCTATCCTGTGCAGCTATGACATCTGTACTCTCTAAGTTTCCAGAAACTAGCCCACCACCAAGATACAAAGCTTTACAAAGTACCTTTATGAAGTAACCTTTGTACTCTGTAAGATTCCAGTACACTGACCTGAGCTGTAAAGTTTCCCATATTCGGCCCACCACAAATTGTAGATTCCTGTAAATCCAGCTGTCTCTGTAAAAGGTCGCTCTCAAAATCTAATAAGGAAACAAAAAATCCCCTTCACCCCTTACCCCTCCCCACTCTTGCTTTGCAGTTTTTTCCTTTATAAACCCCTTGGAAATGTAACCTAGTTGCACAGTTCTGCAAATTCCATCCTGTCTGTGTTGCTGGGTACCAGCTAAAATAAAGCGCTATTTTTGCCCCCCCCACCACTTTTTGACATCATCTCATTTTTGGGGTACACAGTTACCAGTGCCTGGGGTCAGCTTGCCATGACAGTGGCTGTGTGTGCACACCCCTCACAGTGGCCAAGATTTTCCTACAGCTGGCCTGTACACCAGCCAGACATGCCCACCACCTCCAGGCAGGGACACAGGAGCCACAGCCTGAGGCGGAAACCACAGAGGCAAAGGAGAGGCCAAAGAGCCGAAATACAAAATGCAGTTTTGTTTTATTTCATTTTTGTTTTTTTTCCTCTTTCCTCTATCTTGCCACAAAAATTCCTTATAATCCTCTGGTTTAAAAATGATTAAATGTGCTCACAATTTAAATTTCAAAAAAACAAAAGGGGGAGTTCACTTCATGATAGATTTCACTTGGCAGTATATACTATTTGAACATTTTAAAATTCTAATAAAGATGGAAATACCATAGCAGAAAGATACAATCAAATAAAGGCTAAAATGGGGAAAGATCTTCATACTGGACAATAAAAGCACCCAGTCCAAAGCTAGTTTGGAGTCGAGGGTATGCTTGTATTTTTCCAGGAAATGCTAAATGGCCTATCTGGGAGCCAATGTGTGCTGTCTGGCTGTATCATGGACCCAAAACCCAGAGGAGTTGATTCTACCTCTCAAGAAGCTGATGCTCAATCCTATGACAGTGATGTCTCAGAGACCAGGCCATGACCGACAGACAAGGATGGAGTTAGACCAGACCTGGAGCCAATTAAAGGAACTGATGCAGGGTGCACAGGAGATGGTAACGAAAAACAAGAACCAAAGGTCTAAACAGGTGAGCAGAGTAAATAGAGATAACCAAACCGAAAGTTCAATGAAAGTAGGGGATACAAAGTCACTAGTATTCTTAAGATAAAATGTAAAAATATGTTAATTATAGGCAAGATTTTTTGTCCCTTTCAAATTTCTTTTACAAGAGATCTCTGCTAATTGACCTGCAACAAATCTGACTAGTCAATTTATAGTTATAAATTCTACATTTGTAAAAAATTATTGGAATTCAATTTGGCTAAAAATATATGACTGTGCAAGATGTTTGTCTGTCTGTGTATCTGTCTGTACAGTCTGTTTGTAAGCAGTTGTTGGGAGTCAAATGAGCTAGTGATCATTCACACATGTGGAACCAATAACACAAGTGCTCATACATGAGGGCCCAAATGGCATTGAGATCCTGAGAAACACCCTGAGGGTGCGGGGTGCTAAAGGTGAACAGGTGTTCCAGCCCCAAGAACATGGGGTATAAGACGTGAGCTAGTTCAGCAAAGGAGCATGGTACAAGTATTTAAATAGCCCACTGGAAACTTAGAAAGTTCTCGTGGACACCAACAAGCTGTGTGCTTGTTTCTATGTCTGTCCCAGTCTGTACAGATCATGTGTCCATGTTTGTCCATTTGTCTGTTTTGTGAACAGATATTATTTTTATTTTGAGCTCAACAATTTTTATCTTTCTTCCTTTTCCTTTGCATTTATGGATCATTTAATCAAGGTTTACTTGGGTTTTAGAATTACAAAACATGCTTCCACCTGGTCCAAATGCCACCTGGGTTGCCAGCTGGTCCAAATGATGCAAAGATTGGTTGTATAAATGTAATATATATTGTTTTTATTATTGACATGAGAGTTTCTCATTGTTTAAAAATTAAATGGATTATATGTTATAACTGGATTTTTCATAAGTCATCAAAAATTATATTAAGATAACTAAACAAAAATCCCTTGGGGTTGGGATTGTTGGACAGGACTCCAATTGATGAATAAGAAAGCAGCTGCCTGGTAACATTTTTAGCCAGTTCTTGTTCATTGATTGGCAGCCCCAATGATCTCCATAGCCTTATGGGAGACACCCCAAGTAAAGTTACATAGAATATATTCACATTGGTCCTTGTCAAAATAATACAATAAGATTTTGATTAAAACATGTCCATACAAAGGTTTTTATATGGTTATGACAAATGATTGTTGTTAACTTCATGTGTATTCACAGTCATTCTTCCAGATGTACAGGTCTTCAAAAATTTAAAACAGGAATTTTTTATGGTGACAAAATTTTGGTTCAGATTCAGACCTCTGCCTTCAACAAATGCTTACCTTTCCTCCCATGAGGAGGATAAGGGCTCCACCTGACCCCAGGTTTGTCTCGTCTTACTTTTCTCATCCTCTCACTGTCCTTCACCCCAAGAACCTCAGGATCTTTTTGGGTCATGGCAACCCACCAAGGTGACTGATGTTTAGCTGGACTTTACTAGATCAGGTGTTACCACTTATCCCTTGGGGCGGCATGTAGGCCTGGTCATTCTGTCTTTATCTTGAGGCCTGGCCTCCAACAGTTGCACCTCTGGCCACAGTTGAAATGAGATGTCATCTTTGCCCTGAATCTCCTGAGGGCCCAGCCCTATCTGACTGCCTATATTTTCACATAACCTAGCTGTGTATGATACAAAGAGAATATCACCTGGCGAGAAGGAAATGTGTGTTAATCTTTCCCCAGCTGCCACATTGCACAGAAATTAAAGTAGTTGGGTTAGAAGTCTGGCACTATGGATGACAGCTCTCTTTCCTTGAAGCCCTTGGGCTTCTAGATCTACCATGGCCACAAACACCTCCATCTTGGGTCATTGACTGTTTCAGTTTGTTTCAAAATGGATCAGATCTTCAGGGTCTCATGGAAGTTCACTGGGAGGGAGTAAAGGAAATCGCAGGATTCTTGATGGGCAGGTGCCACACAGCTCTCCAGCTTCCTGGGGGAAGACAGTGGAGGATAAAGAAATAAAGACAAGAGTGAGAATAAAGAAAGCTGATTACCTGGAAGATGGCATATCAATAAGCAGCAAAGTAAAGAGCCTCTCTGGGAGAAACAGCTTAGACCATGGTTTCAAGAACAGCGGCAGAGGGGGCTCACTGAACGGGAAAGGTGGTGGAATGAAGGGGAAAAGTAGTCAACCAATGGCAGAAAACTAGCATGGCAGAGATGAGGTAGAGAAGGTTGGTCATAATAGCTAACATGGATGGCCTCAATACACTGATAGAAAGAAACACAGGCAGAGTGGACCAGGAGCTAGGGTCCATCAAGATGCTCTATACAAGAACTATTTTTAACCCAAAAGAAGGTTTATGGAATGAAAGTCAAAGATGAGAAAATAATGCACTATGTGACAGGGAACCAGAAAAAAGTGGGGGTAGCTTGCCCATCAGCTGCAGATTGGTTGGAAGGACATAACACTTTTATACAATGGAGGACTACTCAGCTATAAGGAAGGAAAACCTTGAGGCTCTTGTAGGTAAATGGATACAACTTGAGACCAAGCTCAGGGGTAAAAAGGTTCAGAACCACTTAGGTAAATAGCCGGTTGCCTCCCTAATCTAAAAACTAAAGGATTTAGTGAGATACAAAATGTGCAATGCACCCTGGGAAAGTAAAAGCGGAGGAATTGTCTAAATAGGGAAGGTAGAGGACATTGTTAATCTTGTATCATGATTTGAAACCCATATTGCTTTCATTGCTCTGTTTAGTTTGATTATATTCTGTTCCAGTTTGTCTACTTGTACTAGATTTGAGGGCATAGACAGCTATTCCAAAGATAGCAGGATACGGTAATTATTTTTAATTTCCTATTAATTTTATCTGAGACCCTGTATTGCTTCCACTGCCTTGTTTTGACTGATGTTATTTGAATCTGTCTTGTTTTATTGCACTCTTGTCCTGACTGATTTTATTCAAATCTGTTATGTTTGATAGTATCAAGTCTGAGAGTATAGGGAACTACTCTGAAGACAATAAGATTGACTATGATATCCCTCTGGTTTGACTATTACCCTCTTTTGAAGTCCTATAATGTCTCCAATGTTTTGTTTTTATTGATTTTGTTTTGTACTGCTATGTTCAATGGTATTGTACCTGATGATTTGGGCAATTCTATTGACGATAACAAGAGATATCATAGTAACCATTGTAGATCACCTTGTATTGTGGTTTTAAATCATTTACTATGTCCATCCTTTTGTTTTGAATAACCCCATATTTTTTCTCATTTGGTTTTATTCTTTTCAAAATAAAAAAAAAAAGAATAAAGAAAGCTGAGATCAGGTAGAGCCCTCTCTCCTGATAGGAGAAAAGGACTGTCCAATGACTGCAGTGCATTTATTTATACACTCAGCAGATTGATGTCATGTGACGTCCTTCTTCCTAGCAACTTGATTACTTGGATTGCCTTGAGCTCTCCGAGTGCTCAGAGCTGGCCTTGCCTTAGCCCTGCATGTGTGACTGATCTCCAGTTTTAGATGCTCCCCACAGGCAAGAAGAGCTCTCCTCTGGGAAATAACCTCCATAGCCTTGACCTGATGACCCAGATTGTACATCAAGAACAATTCCTCCTTCCAGCCTTTGCATCTGAGGCTCCAGTTGCCAGTGACAAAGGCTTCTGTATGCTACCTCAGCCTCTGACTCCATCATCCTTCCCGAGCTTTGGTGTTCAGTGAAGGACAGTTGTCCTAATCTGCTAGTTGGTAGGTTCTCCAAAAAGCAAAAGCACTCATCGTCACCTCCCAAGGTTACTGCTTCTATTGCCTCATAAATTTTACTATCTTAACTAATCCCTTGTCCTTCATATTTCTCTTTTATTTAATTTTGTCATACTGCTGCCCGTGACATATTTCTGAAACCCAATCCTGATTTTTGTAATTTTCCTTCTTAAAACTTGCAGCCATCAGGATGAATTTCAGGTCTGTTGGTCTGACCTGACCGTATCTGTCTCTCCTTGGCCTTTCCAGACCCCTCTCAGAACGATGCTAACTCCACACTCTGGTGAGCAGTTCTCTGTGTGTGCTGTGATTTTTGGTTTGCTGCTACTCCTAAGCACACTGCTCCCTTTCCAAGTGTGAGTGCCTGCATCCTTCCACACTCAGCTCAGGAGCTCTTTGCTGAGATGTCTTCACTGCCCTCCAGCTTATATTCAACGCCTCTCCTTTGGTCCTTCTTTCTGTGAAAACTTTTCATCACTTGGTAGTTTTCCTTTTTTCCTGGTTATCTCCTCTTGGACTACAAAACCTTTGAGTCTAGGGATGGCACTTTAAGTTTGTTCCCAGAGCTGAGCATACCAAATGTTCTATACATTTTTAAAAAGAGTCAGTGATGCATGAGATAATGTGTGAATGCAGGGTATAAGAATGAATGGATGGAACAGCGCCTGTGATCTCCCCACTTTGTTTATTATAGCTTCAGAAGACAAGCTACGTTTTCTTCAAAGGGACGTCTAGAATTGTGCCCCTAAATTAACATTTGCAAAGCACAGGCGTACAAAGAAGATTCTTGCATTGAAGTTTATCCCAGTAAACTAAGGAAGCAAGTTCCTCTGATCTTTTCTTTGTTTGGACTGTTAACAGACTTCTATCAGCTAGTTTATAGCAGCAATTAGTATCTAGTTTCAGACTGCCCAGAGATAAATTCTTTGATTTTTGGATTATTACTTCCTCTTGCATCTGAAGACACTGGCAAGTAGTGAGTTATTGCAACCCATATTATGGTAATTAACTCTGCACATGGCCAGCTGCAGTTTGCTTACCTATCAACATGTACACTGTGCAAATACATCATTATGCATGGCATCACAGGGTAATATCTCTTTCTAATTGTATCACTTCATTATGATTCAATATTTATTTCTTGTTTGGTGAACAGGACATGAAAAATGTAAAACTAAATAAAGTTGGCAGGTGTTTTACTTTTAGTGAATTTTCCCCCTTAAGTATAATTTAATTTTCCTGGAAAAGTTCAAACGTGATTTGTAGTTCTTGATGATAATCAAGAATTTTAGATATGCCAGACAAAACACATATTAATTGTTTTTCCTTGGGAAAACATTCATAATGAGCAGAACTGTCATAATGAGCAAACTGTGCTCTTTTTATAACGTAGTTATCTCCTTTAAGAGTGCGTCGCCAGCCCTGGCAGTGACAGTTCATCACTGTAGCCTCGTGAATCTTTTCTGTGCATATGTGCACACACACGCACATTATTTTACACATAGCTGGTTCAAAAACATTTGATTACTTAACATATTTCAGAAGTCTAAGTCTGCACACATATGCTCATCTGTTTTTTCTTTATGTTAGGGATTGAATGAAAAACTTCTACTTTACCACTGAACTGTACTCTAGCCCTCTCTCTGTAGTGGCTCCAGTTAATGTTTCTTTTATGGATGTATCATTTTTAAAGAAGATACTTTTTAGTCACATAGATTATTTTTAGCTCATTTCTTTTTTTTTATAATTTTATTTAAAGAGAATAAAACAAAACAAAACAAAACAAAACAAAATAAAGGGTAGCAACAATACAGTATTCCAAGGAAAAAAGGAAAAGAAAAACAACAAAAAAAAACTAAAAAAAATTATTGCTTGACAAATTACATATTGACTTCTTGGAAATAATTGTTCAATTTACAAAGTTAAAACATGTAAAGTAGACATTCAAACAGTGAGACTGTTAACAGTTCTGCTCCACAATCTGACAAAAACAGCAATATGGTCATCCATCTTACCCATGCAAATATACATGCAATTATATCAAAAGGGTAGAATTAAACACAACAAAACAGAGCAAAGTGGATGACAAGAAAGCAATGTAAGAGACAAAAATTTCAAAACTAGACAATCAGTGATATTCATTCTCTATCATATTGACTCTTGTTTTTTTCCAAATAGTTGTCCATATTGTCACATACAGGGAATTCACATGAAACAACGTAGTATGGAATTGATCTCAGCAGGATGAGGAGGGCATTTCAGGTCTTCAAGACCAGACATTAGGGAAGCCAAGAATGGCTGTCATAGTGTCTCTCATTCTCCTCAAAACAGCTGTCCATACCTTCATGTGTGTTGAACTTAAACAAGGCAAAGCAAGCTAAGATCACTTTGAACGAAAAGTGATAGTTTTGCTGGACTTCACATCATGACATTATGGAATCAGCACTGGGTATTGTAATGTCTCTTTTTCTTAAAAGTAGTTGTTCATTTTAACATGTGTTATATAGTTGTTTCTCGTAAACTGTTTATAAGCTCTACACCTGCATGAGTCTCTACACGTATATCTATCATTTCTGTATTAGCAGGAAAAACAAAACAAAGCAAGATAAAACAAAACAATTCCTAGAAAAGCATGAGGCAGAAAAGTCACATAAAACCACAATACAAGGTGATCTACAATGGTTACCATGGTGTCTCAGCAGTGTATAACAACATTAATAAAAACAAAGCATTGGTGATATTATAAGACTTCAAAAGCAAGTAATAATCAAACCAGAGTGGGTATCTTAGTGAATCTTGTCATCTTCAGTGTAGTTGCCTATACACTTAGACTTGATGCTATCCATCATAACAGATTTAAATAAAATCAGTCAATACAAAGTAGCAATCTAACAAACCAGATTCAAATAAGATCAGTCATAATAAGACAGTGTAA
>PVJX010023945.1:0-28654 GCA_004027295.1 Dolichotis patagonum | reverse complement strand
GAAACTCTTCAATGAAATAGAAAGGGAAGCAATTCTGCCTAAATCATTCCTGGAAGCAAATATCACTCTAGTACCAAAACCAGAGAAAGACTCAACTAAAAAAGAACTATAGGCCAATCTCCCTGATGAACATAGATGCAAAAATTCTCAATAAAATATTGGCAAACAGGATGCAGCAAATCATCAAGAAGATTATACAGCATGACCAAGTAGGATTCATCCCAGGAATGCAGGGATGGTTCAACATATGCAAAACAATAAATGTAATCCACCATATCAATAGAGCCAAAACGAAGAACCACATAATCATCTCTATAGATGCAGAAAAAGCTTTTGATAAAGTCCAACACTCATTCATGATAAGAACCTTACAGAGAATTGGAATAGAAGGTCTTTATCTCAATATGGTAAAGGCCATCTATGACAAACCAACAGCCAGCATCATATTGAATGGTCAAAAACTGAAAGCCTTTACGTTAAAATCAGAAACAAGACAAGGATGTCCATTATCACCACTGCTCTTCAACATAGTACTGGAAATACTAGCCAGAGCAATTAGACAGGAAAGAGAAATAAAAGGAGTAAAGATAGGAAAAGAGGAAGTTAAATTATCATTATTTGCAGATGACATGATACTTTACATAGAAGACCCCCAAAACTCTATTGACAGACTCCTAGATATAATTAGCAAATTCAGCAAGGTAGCTGAATACAAAGTCAATACACAAAAGTCAATAGCATATCTATACACTAACAACAAAAGTACTGAAAGAGCAATAAGAGAAACTACACCCTTTACACTAGCATCCAGAAAAATGAAACACTTAGGAATTAATCTCATGAAAGAAGTAAAAGAGCTATACAGGGAAAATTATAATACCCTGAAAAAGGAAATCAGAGAGGACCTCAGAAAATGGAAAGACATCCCCTGTTCATGGGTAGGAAGAACAAACATTGTAAAAATGGCCATTCTCCCAAAATTACTATACAGATTCAATGCCATCCCAATCAAACTACCACTAACCTACCTCATAGATCTAGAGAAATCAGTCCTAAAATTCATCTGGAACCAGAAGAGACCTAGAATAGCAAAGGCAATTCTAAGCAACAAAGGCAAGGCAGGAGGCATCACAATACCCAACTTAAAATTATACTACAAAGCTACAGTGATAAAGTCAGTATGGTACTGGAATAGAAACAGACACGAGGATCAGTGGAATAGATTGGAAGATACAACCACAACCGCAAACTCACTCAACCACCTCATCTTTGATAAAAGGGCCAAACATGCTCGCTGGAAGAATGACAGTCTGTTTAACAAATGGTGCTGGAAAAGTTGGCTGTCCATATGCACAAGACTAAAACTAGACCCATGTCTATCACCATACACTAAACTAAAGTCTAAATGGATCACAAATCTAAATATTAAAACAGAAACACTAAAATTTCTGGAAGACAAAGTAGGTAAAAACCTCAAAGATATAGGGGTAGGAATAGAATTCATGAACAAGAGCCAAAGTACACAGGAAGTACTTCCCCTAATCAATAACTGGGAACACACCTTATTAAAGAGTTTCTGCATATCAATTAGGTTTCCAGCAGAGTGAAAAGAAAACCCACAAGTTGGGAAAAAATCTTCATGGACAGCGCCTCAGACAAAGGACTTTTGTCTAGAACTCATAAACAATTAAAAAAAAATCAGACCCTCGAAATTCAAAGAGCCAATCCAAAAATGGGCATCTGAAATGAATACACAGTTCTCAGATGAAGAAATATGAATGGCAAATAAATACATGAAAAAATGTTCATCATCATTAGGCATGAGAGAAATGCAAATTAAAACCACACTGAGATTCCATCTCACTCCAGAAAGAATGGCCAAGATAGAAAACACTACCAACAACAAGTGTTGGAGAGGCTGTGGGGAAAAAGGAACCCTTCTACACTGTTGGTGGGAGTGTAGACTGGTGCAACCACTGTGGAGGTCAATCTGGAGATTCCTCAAAATGCTGGGTATGGAAGTCCCATTTGACCAGCTATTCCACTTCTTTGACCAGCTATTCCGCTTCTAGGCATATTCCCAGAAGAACTGAAAACATCATACCACATAATACATGTGCACCCTTTTTTATAGCAGCACAATTTGTAATAGCCAGATCTTGGAAACAACCTAAGTGCCCATCAACTGAGGAATCGATAAAAAAGTTGTGGCATTTTTTATACAATGGAGTACTACTCAGCTATAAAGAATGATCACATCGAGATATTTATAAATAAATGGACACGACTTGAGACCATTATCGTAAGTGAAATAAACCAAACTCACAAGTTTAAATACCATATAGTCTCCCTAATATGAGATTTGATAAGAGTATATAAGACTTTATGGTAAGCATGAGTCCCCATCTCATAGCTTTGAAGTCTTTCAAAATTTTAAATCATCAGTTGGAATGGTGTTATCCTTTTTTGTTTGACTATATCATACTTGATGATATGAATAGCTGTTCTGAAGAAAACAAAGCATTATGACAGCTATTGCTGATTTAATATTATCCTTCTTAGAAGTCCTACCATGCTTTTTTTATTCTACTACCATTGGTTCTATCTATCACATTGTGTCTTTTTGGAATTTGAATATGTGTGATAGTTCAAACAAATTTTTTTGTTTTTTATAAAAAATGAGATATTATAGTACCCATTGATCATTTTCTGTTATTCGGTTCAGAAAGCCCTGTAATTCTTTCACTCTATGCATGGCTTTATACTATTGTGTTATGTTTGATATTATTGTATTTGTAACTATGCTCAACTATAGCAGAGTAAGAGATATGGTGTTAGCTACTGTTTATGTCCAGTTGACTTAATGTGAAGTACTGTGTGGCCTATGTTGTCCTGTTCTGATCTGCTCTGTACTGCCCCCTTTTGTTTTATTCTCTTTCAAATAAAAAAAAGAAAAGGAAATTAGCTAACTAGACATAAGTTTTCAGAATATTCAGTTGGCAGTTTAAGAAATGAGAGTTAAGTGGCTGTGTGTGTACTTGGAGAGAGGTGGCATGAAACGTCACTGTCACTGCACAAGGAGTTTAGGCTTTAACCCTGCAAAGTCTGTGTCTTAGTTACTTTCTATTGATCACTGAGACAAAATACCTGATGCCAAAATTTGTGAAAGGAAAGGTTTATTTCTTACAGTTTTTTGAGGTTTTAGTCCATACTCAGTTGGCTCCAAGGCAGGGTGGCATGGCAGGCCACAGTTCCTGGTGGCTGCAAACAGCAAGTGGAAACCAGCAAGAGAGAGAGACACCCCTTCTTCCTACCATTACATCACATCCTGGCTCCACCCCCTAGGAGGTTGTAGCACTGACACCACCAATCCAAGCACTAGACAATGAACCAATCACAAATGAACAATGCAAATACATGAGGCCTCGGGGCCACTGACATAAACCATGACAGTCGGCCAACTTTTTGTCAGTCTCAAAACACAGGTACTGCAGACAGGAATACACCTTTGTGTGTGTGCTCTTGTCTCTGCGTTTTGCTGTCAGTGTCAGGAAAGTGTGCGGAGTGGAGTGCTTTTCTCGCTGTTAAAGCAGCAGTGTTTGAGGTAAATCCATGTTCCCTGTTCCTAAGGATTACGAACTTTAAGAGAAGAGGGCCTTCTATGCAGGGCTCTAACTTATGCCCTCACTGGACTCTTAAGAGGGAAGTACCAACAGCAGTCTACCAGGCTAGGAATGCTGAGAGGAACTCGGAGGGGCCTCTGAGCAGCCCTGCTCCTGTCCAGGGCTGGGCAGTGCCTCACTGTCTGGAAGCCTGAGGGCACCCCACCAGCTACTGCAGCCTCTGTGATGCTCACAGTGACAGAAATGTGGCATTAGAGGCTTCTGGCTGTTGGTAAGAAGCTTAGAATGAAAAACTTAAATGCAATATACTGAGTGGAATTTTAAAAAGTGAGATTATGTGTTTCTTTTACTCTGTATCTAAATGCCAAAGGCACTTCTGAGCTTAATGACATCATCCACAGCAAATGCTTTAAAGTTTCAGTGCATATTATTTTAAAGTGAGTCCTATGAAGTGAAAAGCCAGCTCATGACTTCAAGCTGCAGTGACCTATGGTCTCACACATGGGTATCTACAGTGCTCTTCTTCATGCAGCAGAGACTTGTGTAACAAAGCTGTCTTTAACATTCACCCAGACAGGAAAGCTTCTTACGAGATGCTCCCACAGCACCTGCCCTCCACCAGTGAGCTGCAGACAACTCTGCTTCCAGGCTCTAAGACCACGGTGCTTAGCCAGGTAGATCCTTTTGCTAATGATGCCTTCCCTCCCTTGTGTGCTTGCCATCGTGCACATCCCCAGTTGTAATACTTTCACTCATTCTCAGATAAATCCTTTATATGCAGAAAAAAGTCTAACTAGGTTTTAGATCAAAGATTGGGTGAACAGTAAGATGTAGAAATCAAGGTCAATATTTGTGCACACTGCTGAACCATCATTAATAAATTGGAAATGGGTTAAAGCTGTAGATTTTTATCCATAGCTGGATTGAGGTTAAATGTTTGCAATCAAGGAAGAACAATGATTTTCTCTCCTAAACTAAGAAAATCCCCTTCCTTTTCAGTGAAATTTACCTTCAAGATCTGTCCTATACAGAGAAAAATTCTTCCACGTCCCCATGCTCTAGGAAGAGAGATGAGGAGGAAGTAAAGATGTGATCCACATGACCAGCACGGGAAAGTGGGACCCAGGGCCAAGGCCCTGAGGACTAAGCAAATCAGTTTATGTTCTGATTATTGTGGGGATGGCGTCTGTGTTTATTACTCCTCATTGGTACACTAGAGCCATAGTTTTTCAGCTAATTTCACAAATTATCTTTGAACTTGCTGTCCTAACATATCATACTGTTACAGTTTTCTCCAACCAGCTGGAGGAAACTACACAAAGGAAAGGAAGTGGACCGTATGGGAAGAAAGTAAAATTATCCTGGGGGAAGGAAGAAAGAATAACATTGGACACTGAAAAAACACTGAAGGCCAGAGATATAGCTCGGTGTCCCAGCACCTGCCTAGTAACTGCAAGATACTGAGTTCAATTCTCAGTACCAAGCAAAGAAAAGAAAGAAAAGGTAGTCATTGTGTGTGTGTGTGTGTGTGTGTGTGTGTGTGTGTGGCTTAAGATTACTTACAATGGCAGAAATACAATTTGCATTTCTGAAACATTAAAGAAAACAAATGAACTTCATCAATACAACAGAAGACACTCTTAAAAAGGAATGGAAAAATAAATCAAGTACATATCAAGTCATACGAAAATATTAAAACTGTGTAAGGAGGTGAAAATATTAAATGCCCTGATTTGAATATTCGTCATTGTATAGAAGTCTCCTTGCAGGAGAGTGTTTCCTCCGGGAGTTTGTAGGCCCATTTATCCTGTAATATTACTCTGGCAAGGGGGTGAAAGAGTTCATGTGGCCTAGGAGAGTATCCAGTGTGCCTTGGATCCTCACCAGATTCTGGTCAAGTGTTTAACTAAGGGTAATTTCTTTCTTATTGGGGCAGTTGTTCATAGAGTTAAGGCAGACAGCACAGCTAACAAGGGGGTAGGACAGCAAGGAGTGGGGTAAGAATCCTGAAAAGGCACAAAATCCAGGGGAACAGGTATGGAGCAGTCCTGCAAATGGTGTCCTCGGGCTTCAGCCTTGTGTGGACTGGTCAGCATCCCGAGTGACCAGAGCAGAGCTCTGAGTGCATTGTCTCTTGAGTGCATTTCAAAGGAGCTGTCTGGTCCAGGTAAATTTTCCAGAAATTCAACAGGAACGGTGGACCTAAGGCTGGATTTCAGAAACTTTAAGAGCTGCTAATATGGTGTATGCAGAAGTGTCTACAGGTATAGCTGGTCATTTAGCTAAACTTTTACGGTGCTGATTACAAGTTTGTTTAAAAAAAAACTTTTCTAGAGATTCATGGCCTGTATGTTGTATATAGGTTTTATTTAATCTAGTTTTTGAGTTACCTCTGCTACAAATCCATTGTCACTAACAGCCAAGAGTAGGCCATATCTAGGGAAGATTTTTCACAGCAGGATCCTACAAATTTCTTTTGCCGTGGCCAGCCTGATACTTGCAAATGAGCCCTAAGTCTTGCTTGTTGGGCAGGGTGACACAGGGTCAGTGACATAGATTCTAATGTCTGAGCTGGCTGCAGGTGTATGGGCGCCAATGCTGCGGCTTGAGCTTGCAGAACACATAGTGGGTGCAGGTTTGGCTCTGATAAAGATAGATCTTCTTAGAGTAGTCAGTAACATTTTTATGGCTGGGGTTGATGTTTTAGTCAGTCTGGTCCCCACAGTGGGCTTAGGCCTCTGAAGCAGATTATTTTGAGCACAAGTTTTCATCATTGGTGGCACATTTTCAAACAGCAGTAGGAAGCAGTTTACTGTACAGATCACCTCTACAGGAGAGTTTTGACCATAATAGTTTTGTGCTAGGTGACCACAGCATATCTTGCCTGTTGGACTCCAGTCTGAACAGAGATCCTTCCATCCTTAACCAGGGTGTGCTCAGCATCTGTCAGAGCATCCATTTTTGAGTCTGTTTTGCTTGAGACTAGTTCATCATTCAGTGCCAGGAATTTTTGCATTAAAGTCCTTGGTACTGGGTGACCTGGCTGTTGGCGCCACCAATGTAGCTCCAGTACAGTATGTGGCACCTGGACAGTTAGGCTTAGGTGTAAGCTTTTTTGACCAGAAGGACAGTGGCTGTTAGAGCACAGACACAGAGGGAAGGCAGCCTTTAGCAACTGGATCCAAGTATATACACAGGTAGGGCACTGGGCACTCCCAGGGTCTGATGGTCTGAGTAAGCATTATTGTTTTGGTGAACTCAACGATCTAGATTACATAGCAGCCAGCAGCTCCAAGAAATTTGTTGAGTATTTTTTTTTCTCATAACCAGTTTCTCCCAGATATTGCAGTGGAGTTTTTGTGCCTTTCCAGCAGGCAGCTCAGGTGTCATTAATTAGAGATGCAGTGGCATTTTGTACTTCAAAACTAGTGAAATCCCCTGTGAGAGCTTCTCCAAAGGAGGATAACAAGTTTTCAAACCCATGGTAGGTTGAGTCTCTGTCAGTTGACTTTTGAGTATAGAACTTGGGTCTTCAATAGGAGGAGTTGGTTAACAGCAGGCAGCTGATGCAGAAGAAGGCATTGTTTAGGTCTCAGCAGTTGTGCTAGCAGGCTGTGAGTGGCAGAAGACTGAGGTGGCACTGACAGAGATCCTGGCTGGGATGACATTTCCCACTGGCTTTCTTTACAAGCCGTTTAACAGTTTGACAGTCTATAAGCAATTTTCAATTTTGGAGCCTCCAATGTCTGGTTGAATTTGGAAAATCTTTTATGGCATGGAGTACTGTTTGCATAGGGCATAGTGACAGAGCTGGAAGGGACAGAAAAACAGGCTGTGACAAAGAGGAGGTGATAGGAACTTGTCCAAATCTGTTGTCAGAGCTGCCCCAAAATCAGTGGGAGAGTTTTTAACCCTTTGTAGCACTTGAGTCTAGGGTAGTTGTGTCTTGACTAAGGATTTTCCCAGTGGAAGGGGCTGATGGAAACAACTCACAAGAAAAGGAAGTCATGTAAACCTGGTGGCATTTGGAGGTAACAGTAACATGCCATCAGGATCTCAAACTGCTTTAGGTGGCTGAGGTGGTTGGATACTTATGTGCTTCCCATGACATACGATATTATCAATTTATATCACAGAGTTACTCACTATGGAAACATAGATGGTGGCCAGGCCCAGAGGCAAGTGTTTGGCTCATAATTATGGGAGGAGAGTTTTGAAAATTTGAAGATTGCTGTTACCTGTTTCACACTAATGCAGGTATCATCTTTCTCTCAGAAAATGTGCAGGGCTAAGCAAGTGGGAGGCTGACTGGCTTGGTGACTGGAATGCATGTTTGATAACATGTTCTCCTAGGCTATAAGTTTGAGCCTGGCAGAAAGGCTGAGAAGCAAGAGTCTCAGGTGCCCTGGTGATGGTAACCTTTTTCTGAAAGAGTGGACTTTTGATTTTTGTCCCCTTCTTGGATGTCTTTGAGAAGCACTTGATTTTATGTATCTAGGCAGGAAAACCTTTGGGAAAGGCCACAGCAATTCATTCATTAAGGCTGACAGACCAATGTTTCTTCGGTCAAAATGTGGAACTCAGGAATTGCTGACAGTCATCTCAGATGGTCTTTAGATGATGCCATCTGGCCTTGACAGGTGCATCTCTGGGGGAGAAAGGGCTCTGTGATTAAATGAAGACAGTGACTAAGCTGGAACCAGTTCAATTGGCTGAAAGGAGAGGAGTCAGGTGTGGGGAATGAAGCTATAGGTGTTGGATACTGTGGTATCCAGTGAAGGTGCCAAAGAAGAATTATCAGGAAAAATAGGTCTTTTCTTTTCTTTTCTTTTCTTTTCTTTTTTTTCTTTGAGTGGTTTGGTCTGGTTTTTAACTCTGTAATCTCAGAAAAACCCTTTTTCCTGCAGTCAGGGCCTGTGGGTTTTGACTAATTATTTCCCATCCCTGACATCCTACATTTGTGTTGTGTACACTTGTAGCCTTTTACCCTGAAACAACAGACAAAGGGGTGGGTACTTTCTCAGAGAGAGAGATCACTCAGATGCCCCTCAGCCATACCCCTCATGGGAACTTAGGCACAATTAAGCTAAGGATGGTGTGAGACCTCCATTATGCCATATGGCAATTACCATGAACTGCAGGCAAGGGCCCAATCAGCCACCATGACTAGTGCTTCCCAGGGTTGGTGCACAGACTGAGTAGCCTATTGCTTATGCTGTCTGGGACACTCACTCACATATTCATTCAACAGGTACTCAGAGGTTAAACATTCCAATCCCCTTTGCTCCAGGGTGGTCCAGACTAACAAGAGGTGGTAAATCTCTCCTTCTGCTCAAGTTGAGAAAAACTCACAGATAGACTAACTGGGGTGCCCAGTTAGTGGAATCAGGCAGGCAGGCAGGTAGACAGACAGACTCTGTCCTCCTTCTTTTGACATCCAATGTGAGCTACTAAATCAGGGAGCAGAGAATTCTTCTCTAGATTTCCAAGGAGACTCAAGAAATCTTGAGGGTATGTCTTCCTGTGGGGACCTGAAGAGGCCCCTGCTCTATCTGCAAGAGCCAAGATGGGTGACCAAAGAGGTCAGTATGGTCAGTCTTTCCAGCCAACACTCCAGGTGCAACAGCAAACAGAAACACCAAAGCAATATGCATAATTTGGAGACAGATTTATGTTACATTAGTAACACTAATGGGCATTGACAGGGAATCAATTGTCCCTCACACTGTCAGGCCTAGAAGGCTCAGGGAGAAAGCTTTTTATGGGGCTCTGCAAGGGGAAGTGCAAAGGTACTTTGATTGATTGATTGATTGATTGATTTTTACAATATGCATCATAGTGACCAGCTATGTGTCACAGTGACCAGCCATTTCTAGGAGACAGAAACAACTGAAACTGCAAAAGGGAACTATTACCTGGGTAACTAAAGTATACTGATGTGAGGGAGGAGACATTTTCTATTACCATTGTGTTGTACACCAGAATTCTGTAGAATTTGCATCTGGGAGATTTAAAAGAGCTTGCTTCTGAACTTAGAATGCAATTACTAGGAGAACTGCTGGGAAAATTTACAGGTTGAAGCCCTATCTCCAAGAACCTTAGAATATGATTGTATTTGAAAACAGGACCTTTGCAGGAGGAAACAGCTGTCGTGTATGTGTATTCTGCTTCAATATGAATGGTGTTCTTTAAAAATAAAGAGAGAAATTTGTGTTCAAATATGTTACAGTTCAGAGAAAGGCCATATACAGACTCAGTGAAAAAGCAAGCCAAAGACAGAGGCCTCAGGAAAAATTAATCCTTCTGACACCTCCAGAATTTTGAGAAAGTACATTTCTGTGGTTTATTGCTCCTCATTTACCCCTTGGGTTTCTCATACAAGTGAGACAATGTGATATTTAAACGTGTGTGGCCAATTAATTTCACTTAAAATCATGTTTTCAAGGTACATCCGTTTACAGACCCAATCCAAAAATGGACCAATGAAATGAAAGGTCACATCTCAGATGAAGAGAAACAATCAGCAAATAACTTTATTAAAAAATGCTCATCATTGGTATTTGAGAGAAGCAAATTAAAACAGCAGAGGCTGCGTCTCACCCCAGAAAGAAAGTTTATCATCAAGAAATGAATAACAAATGCTTTCAAGACTGTGAGGGAGAAAGCAACCCTTCTCCGCTGTTGGGGAGAGTGTAAATTGGGATGCCCACTATGGAAATCAGTGTGGCAATTCATCACAATAAACTAAATCTACAGGTTCCATTTTACCCCAATATTTCCCTTCTAGGTATCTCCCCAAAAGAGTTAAAAGCAGGGGCAAGGGATGTAGCTCAGTGGCTCAGTACCTGCCTGGCAAGTGCTAGGTCTTATGTTTGATTGCCAGTACCAGCAGAAAATAAAATAAAATAAAAATAAAGTTAAAAGCACAATACCACAATAATATATGCAAACCTATGTTTATAACAGTATAACTTATAACAGTTAAATCTTAGAAGCAGCCCATATGCCCATGACTGGATAAAGAAGGTATGGTTTTTATATACAATGGAGTACTACTGTGCCATGGACTATCATAATTTAGAGGTATGCTTTAGAGAAACAGAATATAAAAATCGAGGTGTGCCTGTACCTTGTCCCCTTAAAAATGGCAGCGAACATTTAATTCCTAAAAAATCTCATGTCTATCCAAGACAACGCACTGCAATAGATAAACAAATTGTGCTTTATATGTGCAATAGGATACTACTCAGAAATAACTGTATGACTAATATACCTAAGAACAAGAAGGAATCTCAAAAGCATGTTGAGTGACAGAAACAAGGAACAAAACAGTACCTATCAAATGATTCCATGGCTTGGAAATTCTGAAATAAAGTCAATCTAGAATGATGAACATAAAGGTATCTATTGTTTTCAGAAGGTGGCTTCACTGGGAAAGGACACAGGAAATTTTTCTGGGGTGAATGAAGTGCAATATACAGACTGATTTCAAATTATTACTTTCTTCTCATTACCTCTTAAGGAAATACAAAATAAAATTAAGCAATTAAGGGAGCTGTGTACAAGAAAATTGACTTGGAATTTTATGCTTTAGGCATATTCTCACGAATGAGTGCCTATATGTACTGGCAGTTAAACTACTTTTATGAGTTGATTACAATTTGCTTAGTGTTGTAATAAAATTTTGTCTTAAAGACTGTGTGCATATATCACAAAAAATCAAATATAATCTCAATGATGTAAAAATTTTCATCATATTTCTAAATTCTCAATAAGTTCATAGTCATAGGGAATGTCATAATTACATAAAATTATACTAAGTAATTAAGTTATAATTCAGTAATGTGTAGTAATTTAATTAATATGTATACATGAGACAAAATAAGTAAAATAATTAATTTTGAAATAAAAGCAACATCTGAATAAATTAATGAATTAATAAAGCAAGCAAGCAGAATGGAGAGGATTGTTAGACATGAATGGAGAGGGCAGGTGGAGGATTTCTCCACGTGCTTGAAGTCTTTGGGGCATAAATGAGTCTGGTCCAATCAGGGAAATAAACATAAAAAAATTTGAAAGGAAAAATATAATACAAAAATTAAGTGTACAGGGATTTTAGTAGCAAAGGAGTGCATGGTATGAATAAAAGAGAACTCTAAAACATACAGGAACATAAAAAAATAAGAAGCAGTCATTACTCCTAGGACAGGCATAGAATGTCCAACAAAGAGGCCCCAGCCCTATACACAGGACTGAGACTCAGCTGTGGTTGGAAAATGTACAGTTATGTTTCACCAGATGACAGAGAAGATACTTTTTTTGCTATACCAATAGTACATCCTGGAAATCCACCCTCTGAATCTTGCTATAAAACTACCCACTTGTGTGCAAGAAAGTTGTTCACAAAGCCATGTCTTCCTGGAAGTACTCATCTACGAAACGGCTTGAAATGAGAGTGCTGGGAAAGGTGCTGGCCACTGCATCCTGCAGGAACCTGGAGCAGGTGTGCTGTGGGGTGGACACTGGAGAGGCCTCCCAAGCCATAGATCACTATTGTGGGAGCACGCAGACACCCGTGAGAGGAACCATCCTTCCTGTATTGCTTCTGAAAACCTTGACACCATGCCACGTGCGAAAAGAAAGCCATGGAAGGGCCCAGATTCATTTCTGCACAGAAGACAAAGGGTGAATTAGGAGCTGAGAATTAATAAATTGACCCTTTCTTAACTGCTCAGGTCCATAGAACAATCTTCACACACATATGAAATGCATACGGCAAAGCAATTGTAAATTTCCACCTTCCTCGAGGTACCATAACTTACTTGCAAGTGAAGAACTTCTCAGGATCTTCTCCAGATGAAGAAGATAGTTGTCTTCATCACTGGTTGTATTAATAACTCTTCAAATTCAATGACATTTCCTCTAAACATTCTGTTACTTATTTTGCTAATCGTGTTTCCATTGCTCTGATAAAAATATCTGAGATTAAAAATTTAAAGAAGGAAAGATGTATTCCAACTCACAATTTCAGTGATTCCAGCCCATGGTCAGCTGGTTCCACTGCTTTTTGGCTGGTTGCAAGCCAGAAACATCACAGCAATGGAGCAGGAGAGCGAAAAAAGCAAGAGAAAAAGGGCTCATCCCATCTTTGCCTGAGAAACCATCTGCTTTGTTCCCTTCCTCCTTTCTGCCTGCCTCCCTTCCTTTCCTTCATTTCTTCCTTCTTTCCTTTCTATCTTCTTTCCTTCCTTCTATCAATAATTTGTGATTTTATAAAATACTTTCTTTAATCAGGATTTATATAGCTATTGAATCAGTGACACTAATAATTCTGACATCTCCAAAACATTGTTCTCATTTAACTGACAAATCTTACCCACTTCACACCACCCAGAAGCAGCCAACCTGACTGAAAGCGGGCACAGTGGACTGAAGCCTGAGTGTTGATGCCAGCTGGGAGAAACTGTCAGAAATCTGATTCAACATTCATTTTTAAGTGTGACAATATTCACCTTGTGACACCAACAACTTCCAGAATAAAAAACAGTAAAATGTAGTTTGACAGAATTTGAAATTTGCAAATACAAAAATGAAATTAGATTTAGTGGGAAAAGTAAGTGTAGCTAGTGGTGTCCAAATTTCAAATATAATCTCAAGGGTAAGTATGGCTGCTGTTTTCCTCCAGTCTCTTTTTGTGAAATGTTGGCTGTGTCATAAGGAGTCTCCTGTGCTTTCCATCAGCTAAGGCCTGCTGAAATGTGACACATTTGCTTTGTAAATTTAACTTCAGCTGAAGTGTCAAGTGAGGCAGGCAGATCCATAGTCAGCATGGAGTGGTAAGAAGGAATAGAGTATGTTCCTGTCCACATTAGCAAATTGTTCTCCTGAGCAGACTTGCTCTAAATTACCTGGGGCCACTGCTACAGAAGGTTGCAAAATATGTAACAAAAAGGTAAGAAAAAAATGTAATACCACTGGACTCTGAAAGTCTTTGGCACAGTTCCCATATTCAGCTACTTCAAAAACTGCTAACATGCCACTCGTAAAACTGTAGGAATATTGCTAAAGATGCTTGTAGATAAGTTTATGAAAATGTATTTCAAGTTCCATCGAAATTGTGCCCACAGTTTTCCATCTATGGAACCTTTTATCCTCTCCAGTTGCTTTCTTACAAAGGTGCAGACGTTCACACAGGCATTAGTATTTTCATTTTCTGGACTAAAATATTTATTCTTTTTTCCTGCAGCTAAATATGCTTCATCTATCCAATCATACAATTTGTTGTCTTATTGATTCCACTGTCCAATTTCATTTCCATTTGTTCAATTATTTTTTCTTCTGAAGATACTCAGATAACTTAGGAGAATAGCTTGTTAGTGGCATGAGGCGATCATTAAATTGCTTGTCAAAAAGATGAAAAACAGTGTTGGTCTGCTGCACAACATCCCCAAAAATACAGATGTCCATTCCTAGAATCTGAGGAAGGAAGTCTAGCATATCCTGTTTCCAAAGCATACCCAATACCTTCAATACATAAACCAGGCACGTGGTACACACCTGCATCTCAGCACTCAAGAGGCCCAGGCAGGAAGACTGCTGAAAACTCAAGGCCAGGCTGGGCTACATTCTGAACTGCATAGCAAGACATTATATGGGTCCAATACATAAAAATTCATCAAGAATAGTAGAAAGTCTAAAGGCGTTCCTTGGCAAATCAGTCAGAGAGCTTATGACATCTTTCAAAGATTCCTTTTGTTTCTTGTAAAAGACTAACCACCACTTCTTGGGACAGGAAAGTTTACCATGAGTACCAGTGCTAGATCCCAGCTCTGAGTTGGTACACTATCTAATTCTCTTTTAAATCTTGAATGCCTCCTGGGCCAAATCTCTTTTGATGACTGTTTGAATCATACTAGTGTAGTTCTCCAAACAGTAAAGGAGAGTTCTCCAAAGAGTAAAGGAAACTGGATTTGATAAGCTTAGACAAGACAGTCTGTTCAACACACCTTTGATGGGCAGAGCAACCACCAAGATGCCAGGCCAGGCAGCTGCCCGCAAGCGCACACCAGCACACGCGTGTCCTTGGTGGGCAGAAGTGGAAGGGTCTGGAGCAGCAGCAGGGAGCCAGCAGCTCAGCTGTGGAGGACACTAACAGAAGACCAGACCCATTCCCTGCATCTTGAGGCCAAGGCCAGCTCTGTCCCCAGCACAAATCCCATGGCTGTGTGACTGTAGTATGGCAGCACATTTCTGGGATCTGACCTGGACACCATCACAGAACTGTGAGCATCAGAGGTATTTTATTCTCCCTTATTTTTCTGCATGGATATCTTTTTCATGTCTGGTTTGATTTTGTTGTGTTTTGGTTTGTATTTTTTGGTCATTTTTGTTTTGAGAATTTTCTTTCTTTTTTATTTTTTCTCCTTTTTTCTCTTTTCTTTTTTGTTCTTCTCTTTCTTCCACACTTCTTTCACTGTTTAGGTTTATTTCATTTTATTTTTGTTTTCTTCTACTGATCCATTTTCTTTCCTCAACCACCTCTTGAATTTATACTTTCATGTGACAATAAAGCAGTATTCTTGCTACTTTACTCATTCTGGAGATGTCACCTTTTCTTCGAGCTCTAGTAAGTTCCCGGATCAGTTGTCATCCTAAATCTAGTATTTACTTGCAATCTTAGATTTAACTTCTGGAAAGCTATCAAAAGGTAACTCTGGGACCATTAGGTGCAACTTCTGAATGATGTCTGTTGCTTCTGAGCCTCCACTGCCCGTTCTCTAGCTGTGCTTACTCCTTCCAACTGGTCTCAAGGCTTTGGTTGCTACATGGCTAATGTATTCATGTAGCTTTTGGAAATGTTGGAAGGCAAATTGATTGCTTTTCTGAAGTTCTTGTAGCTTCTTGGCAAATTCTTTGCTAATTTCTTTACTGTCTTCTGAATCCTTTCATTCATGGAGTTCTTGAATATGACTTATAAATTTTTCTAGAAATCTTTTAGAATCAAAAGCCTCAGGTCCACCTCCAGAACCTCTTCCCTGGGTTCTCCATACATGATGCTCAGTACAGTCCTCTGTCACAGAAGGTTTCTAGAAGAACTATACCATTGTCACCTGCTGGCCGGCTGAGAGGCTCACCCTGCACCAGGCGCCTTCTCCTCTTCACAGGCTGCACCTCAGCGGTGCCACACATGGGACAGGCTCAGGTGGCCTCATAGGTTCACCAGTTCTCACAAAGCTCAGGTGGGGCAGGAGAGTGGCCAGGAAGCAAAGCCATGGCTGCTGCAATGTGGCAAGATTACTATTCTTACAATTGCTTTCACTATCCACTCTTCACACATCAATAAAAGTTTTAGGATCTGTTTCTAGTTTTTCATTAGATGAAAGGTATTGAGCCAGAGTTACAGTTCAGTGGCACAGTATCTCCCTGGCAAGGCAAGGATGAGGTTTTGAGTTTGATTCCTGGTACACACACACACATACACACACATACACACACACGCACATGCACACACACACACACGCAAAGCACCAAACAAAAAAGTCATTTTAATTCAAATCTAAAGATCATTTTCAAAACTGACATCTTTACACAACCCAATCCTCTAACTAATGTACATTGTATGTTTTTGTTTAGTTATCTTAGTTATGAATAAGACTTCAAATGTTCTGTCCACATCTTTTGAAATTTTTAAAGTTATTTTTTGTGGAGAAAATACCTAAGAATATACTTGCTGGACTATAGGTGAGGTATTTTCAGTATGATTCAATGTGATTGTATCATTTTATGCTTATAACAATAATGCATGCTGCAATTACATCTTCACCAAGATTTGGCATTGTCAGTCTTTAATTTTAGCCGTAGGTGTGAATTGTTATCCTACTGTGGTTTTGAGGGGTTATGCACAGTGTGTGTACAATGTGTCCTGATCAAATCAGGGTGGTTACCAATTCTTTCTCCTCAGTCATTGGTCATTTCAAAAGGCTTGGAATCTTCAAACTCTTTTGATTATTTTCAAATAAAAAGTAAAAAAAGGGGAGAGCTGGGAATGCAGTTCAGCATGACAGTCCTGGGCTCAGTCCCTGGTACAAGTGAGAGAGAGAGACAGAGACAGAGAAAGAAAGGAATGGAAAAAAATGCAAGGAAAAAAACAGAAAAATAAAAAAGGGAGCAAGGAAGAAAAGAAAGATAACAAAAGAGTTAAAAAGGAAAAGGAAGACAGGAACTAGAAGGTCTGGTGCACTGTATAAAATCATAATGGCAGGGGAGCTTTGAGATACAGTGAAAATAGCACAGACTTCAAACACAGGTTCTAGTACCACACATTATGGTTTAGGTACAAAATGCTCCCCCAAACTCCTGTGTGTTCACAGAAACCCTTGATCTATCTGTGCAGCTTCTGAACAGTGAATCCAGATTTTAAACAATTGCTGGTCTCAGTTTCTATACACTTCACCGTCTACTTGTAATTTTCTTTGCATTTTAATCCCTCTCTCTGTTCAACTGTCAATGCTGACATTGATAGTCTTATAAGTATCTCCCTTTTTTGCTCATGAATTTTTCTTTCTTTCATGCAAATGTAGAAATGGACTATAAAACCCAGGAAGAATCTAGGACTCTGCAACTGGTCCTGCAAGAGGCATTCAGGTGAGAGGGCCCTCCCACTACATCATTGGGATCAGGCAACTTGGGGAGTGCCAGCCACATAGTAGGACCCCAACTATGGCACATGCAAAGGACAGACGAGACTGGTGAGAAGGGAGAGTCTGAAATACAAACCAACATGGGGCTGGGGATATAGCTCAGTGGCACAAGCACCTGCTTTGAAATATGAACCAAAAAGTGACAATTTAGGAAAGTCAGCTTTGTGCTTGGGGGCCAAGACACACTATATACAAGCAAGTGTGTAGGACCATCTCCCCTTTTTAAAAAATTTTAATTTATTTTGCCTTATTTTTGTTATCATATTTATTCTCATTTTCCTTTTCTTTTTTCTCAATTTGTTTTCTATTTTCTTTTGTTTTTTGTCTTTTCTAAATGGCTGAGAACTCCAATCAAACCCCCCCAAACCCAGAGACCAAGTTCAGATAATCCCTCAAATTCTTTCTTTCTTTCTCTTTCTTTCTTTCTTTCTTTCTTTCTTTCTTTCTTTCTTTCTTTCTTTCTTTTTCTTTTCTCTAGTTCTCCAAACTTTGCATGCTCATCCTTAGTCCTCTAGTTTTGCCTCTACTTTCATTCTGGTTACCTAAGATTCCCCACCACAGAGTAAAACTACTCTACCAAGAGGATACACTTTGTATACAAACATGTAAATTAAATAACACCCTCCTAAAAAACCAAGGGGTCACAGGTGAAATTCAGGAAGAAATTAAACAACATCCACAACTAAATAAGAATGCAGATGCAACATACTGGAGTTTGGGGGACAAAATGAAAGCAGTCCTAAGAGGAAATTTTATGGTGGTGAATTCTCACATCAGGAAAACAGAATGACCAAAAACAAACAAATAATGCTGCACCTCAATCTTCCAGAAAAAGAAGAGCAACTCAATTCAAAAGCTTATACAATGAAGGAAATTATAAGGATCAGAACACAAATTAATACAATGGAGACTAAGAAAACAATACAAATAGTTAATGAATTGAAGAGTCACTTCTTTGAAAGAATAAACTCCTTTGGATTGATAAACTTCTAGTCAACCTTATCAGAAAAGGAAACAAAAAAGCCAAAATTCATGCAAGAATGAAAATGGTGAAATTACTAGAGATCCTGTAAAAATTCAGACCATCAATGGCTACTTCGAAACCCTTTGTTCTCATAAAGTGGGAAACACAGAACAAAATGGACAGATTTCTAGAAATGTGTGAATTACCAAAATCTAAGTCAAGATTATATAACAATTCTGAATAACCCAATAACAGTTAATAAGATTAAAAATGTCATTGCAAACTTACCAACAAAGAAAAACCAAGGTCCTGATGGATTCACTGATGGATTCTATGAGATTAGACAAGATTTAATGCTAATGCACCTCAAACATTTTAATGAAATTGAAAGTGAAGCATACTATCTCATCCATGGAGGCAAATATTACCGTGATACCAAAACCAGAGAAAGATTCAACCAAAGAATTGAACTATAGGCCAAACTCCCTAATGAATGCAGATGCAAAAGTTCTCAACAAGATAATAGCAAATAGAATTCAGCAAATCATCAAGAATTTTACACCATGACCAAGTGGGACTCATTCCAGGAATGCAGGGATGGTTCAATATACACAAGCAAAAACACTGTATCAATAAAGCCAAAAACAAAAATCACATGATCATCTGAATAGATGCAGAAGAAGCTTTTGATAAAGTCCAACACTCACTCTTGATAAGAATACAACTGAAAATTGAAATAGATGGCCTTTACCTTAGTCTGATAAAAGTGATCAATGACAGACTAACAGCTAACACCAAACTACTGAGTGAAAACTAAAAGCTTTCACTCTAAAATCAGGAACTACACAAGGTTGTCCATTATCACCACTCCTTTTTAATATAATTCTGAAAAGCTTGCCAGAGCAATAAGATAAAAAAGAAGGAAAGAAAAAGAGTAAGGATAGGAAAAGAATAATTTAAATTATCATTATTTGCAGATGACATGATACTCTACATAGATGACCTCAAAAACTCCACCAAAAGACTTCTAGGTTTCTATTACACAAGAACTAGAATGGGAATGGGAGGAAATGACTACAGTTATATTAAATACCAAGACAGTTAATATTGGCATCTTGACTGGGTTAAGAGACTACTACAGAGGTACTGGTATGGTGGGGATGCCCACATGTGCATAGCTGAATGTGCTATGCTATAGCTCTCATTAATAGATACAGGATAGAAATATTAGTGTAATAATATGATAAAACAATAACAGTTATTACTTTATTGTTGCTAGGACACAATATCTGGCATTCACAGTTTTTAAAAAAAGAGGATTATTTTTGCTGATGTTTTTCAGTACCTGGTCAGCTGAATTTCAAATAAATAGTCATGGTGGAAGAGTGTTACAGAGAAAATTTGTTCATGTCATGGTGGCCAGGAAGTATAAAGGGCAGGAGGGGAGGAGAGATACCCTCACAGGTCACACCCTCAGTAACTCACCTCTTAAAACCCACCACCTAAAAACAAGTCAACTACAACACATGCATAATCTACCACCTTCCAAACACAAGGAGTTTTGAGGGCCATTTTAGATCTAAATCATAACTTGGCACCCATTGTCCCTAACAACTCATGTCCATCTCTTTATGCAAAATACATTTAGCCCATGCCTAAGACATCACTCATAATAGTTTCAGCATATCTGAAAAACCTAAGTCCAAAGGCCCCTCTCAGACACAAGGCAAGCTCTTATGTGTCATCCCCTTCAAAAAATTAAAAAGATATAAGACACCACCAACATATAATAGTACAATATTGCTATTCCTATAGTACAATATTCCTGTTTGGAAAGTAAGAAATATAGGGAGAGAGAGAAATCACACCAAAGCAAGATCAGAACCCAGCAGAGTATATGATAAATTTGGCTCTGTGCCCAGCACCCAGGACAAGTTGTGGTGAAATGTGAACTTCAGATGGTTTGGGCTTAGTGCCAAATGGCATTGTGGGCTGTAGTCCTAATAGCCTCTCTCTTATGTTGGCACTGCTCACTGCTTTCCTCAAACATTTCACATTCCTGGATTCTTCAGTTCCCTGGGATCTTCACTGCACTTTTAGCTTCAGTCTCACTTTTGGCTTTTAGCTTCAGTCTCACTATTTTAGACACTGCCCTCTCTGGGAACACTGGGCACACTGCCCAGCCTCCAAGACCTTCATCTGTAATCTGAGGGGAAGCCTCCCTGACTCCACAACTCTTACATTTTGCCTGCTTCTAAAACTGTTGCCATTCCACATAGGATCCTTTTGCTTGATTCAGATGGAAATTGTGAGTCAGCAACTGCAACTCTGCTAGCAGTCATGATTTCATCAGATAGCTCTAGGTAATGCTGACACAGCCAGGCTGCTATCTGATGCTTTTGCCTGATGTAGCAAGGCTGCTATTCACCGCTTTTGATGGCCATCACCATCTGATGTCAGCTTGTGCTAGACACTATAGGTTGACTAAGAGGTACCGGGACTCTGACACTTCAACTGTCACTGCTCAATGGCAGATTGTACTGGACACTGTAGGTTGACTTTACCAGCTTGTGAGTATCCATTTCTGGCCTTCATTGGCTGCTGATCTCTAGAGCTCTTTGGAGTTAACAGCTCTGGGTGTTTATTCAACTTTCTTTGGAATTACACTGCTCTGTCCACATTACCCAAGGAAAGAATCATGAGCAGGGTTATGGGAACACTGCAGTGAGTCTATCTTCACAGGGCCTATACTGCAGCACAGGGGTCTAGTGTCTGGGAAGGAGCCCTCCTAGACTAAAACTCAACAAGTGCCTGGTAGTGCTACTAGTGTAGCAGCTTACAGGCATGTTTCAGGAGAGTGAGGGCTGAAACCAAGGAATCTGATGACAAGCATGCTGTGAATGTTACATATGCAAACAAGAGGCCCAGATCCCTCCCTTCCTGATCTTAGCCAACATTGGTGCCCTCTTCCTTCTTTCACAGTGTGACAGCACTCTCTGAAATGGCACTGTAGGGAAGGAGCTCCATGATGCTGGGCAGCACTCATGTTGGAGTGGAAAATGGAAATGTTTTAGCCAGGAAAAACACTACAAAACTGCCAGAAAGGACACCAAAGCAAACTGTCTTAGTCCTTTTGGCTGCAATGGGTAGCAGAGTCATGACAACTACTGTCTCAACCACACACCTTCTCCAATACTAAGGGGAAAATGAAAGAGCCAGGGGTTTCTTGTCCATTTCAAAAGCACCACCATCTGGATGATAACAAGCTCCACAACTGGCTCAAGAAGTACCTTGGATCACAGCCATAGCAACCTCTAGTGCCTCCAAAGCTGAGCATTGTGAAAGGAATCTCAGAGGATCAGTGCTTTAGGTGACCTTTCTCTAGCAGGAGGCCCTGGAACTCTCTTTTCAGGGCAAAGTCTTTCAAAATAGTATACCTTTACCCTTTTACACCTTTAATCTTATGAGGGTTGGGGTCTTGCTGATTCCTAGGAGGCCCTTAAGCCATTTTTTCCTATTATAAGCCTATTCCTATTCTAATACACAGTAAGTACTTGACTTTTTAAATGCTAATCACTTCAGCACCCAAGCTCTTCAAGGAACAAATGTACAGGCACTTCTTTTCTACTCAAGCTTTAGATCATCTGCCTCTGTGTTTTGATTCTGTTTCTCATTATTCATCTTGCTAAAAGCTTCCAGCAGTACCCATGCCACAGTCTGAACATTGAACTACCTTGAAATTCCTCCCAGTGAATTAGTCTACTACCCATATTCTCAGTTTCCTAGAAAATCTTGGGCCATGAACAAAATGTAGACAAATTTTTATTTCCCAGAGCATAATATATATGGAATTGAGTCCTGCAGCTAATAGAGTCCTTATACCCAACTGAAATTCACAGAGCCTAGCTTTTACCATATGAATTTACATCAGCATTCTAATCTGCTGAGTTTTGACCAGAATCTCCCATTGCGCTCAGAATATAGCATTTTAGAGCTTCTCTAGCTGGTCTCTCCAAACTTTTCCAAATTCCTCCCATGAGCCAGTTTCAAAGGCTTCTAAACCTTATAATCATAATCAATGACCCAAATTATGTTATAAAAATTTTTTCCTCTTTCTTTTTACACTTTTTCATTTGTTAATCCAATTAACAAATATTACAGGACACTATAGCAGATCATAGGAAGGTTAATTTTGACAGCACTTGAAAATCATTCACATTTGCAATTATGCTTTCATCGAAGTTTAAAGTTTTGCTTTGTTTTGTTGCTTTTTGTGGTGCTGGGTTCAAACCCAGGGTCTTGTGCATGCAAGGTAAGAACTGTACTACTAATCCACACTCCCAATCCTTGAAGTTTAAAGTTTATGAAACACTTTGTACAGACTGTATTGCCTTATCTTTACAATCATCACTCTAGGTGTAAATCAGGTCAAGCATTAGTAATCAGTTAATTATAGGTCATTATAGGTTACAGAATTATCAGTTCTTAAATGCATGGCTCCTATTCAAACTCTCTGAGAACTACCAGTGCTACCATCCATGATAAGCTGAAATTTACCTCATATTTCATGTTGCTTCAAACATAAAAACATAAGCTACTCTCACAAAAGTCATAGTATCACATTTATGACTCTAAGAAAATTCTCTAACATGTCTAGTTTCAGACTTTGACATCTGTACAGTACTCAATTATCCCTGCTCATTATTTCTCTACATGTATAATCGTGCCAGAATCCAAACTACAAGCATTCTGATACAGTTGATCTGGGATGAGCGTCAGCCACCCCTGCTGATTTGAATATTCAAACAGATTGAGAATTACTGGTATATTCATGTTGTAGGTGCTAGAAAATATTATTTTTATTTGGCTTAGGAGTAATGCCTGAGTATGATCTGGGGACCCAAAAAAACAAAGAACTGAACTTATCTTTCTTGGCAAACACAACAGTCTTTTCTCCACATTTCTCAAGGTTAGGAGACCATCAGGCACTTCCCTGTGATTATGAATTAATACTTTAAACTGAGAATAATTCTGTTCCTCTGGGATGACCAGGGTTCAGTTGTGATCTTTTCATGCCTGCTCTGGAAGGGAAGATCACTACAAAAATAAGGACACTTTTTTGGTAGACTCTTACAATATTGGAGAATCAGTTCAACACACCCCAGGTGCCCACCTACCACCATCAGGGAACCTTACTTTCCACAGGCAGCCATTGTGAGCTGGGAGAAACAGTAAGACATACCCCTGCATGCCTGCTGCCATCAAGGAAGGTCCAGTGAACCATGAAGGCTCAGACAAGAAGCAACTCCTCCCCACACACCCACAACCATCAAGAGAGCCTCAGTGTAGCTGCATGGATCTGGAGAAGCATACAGTGCACCCAACCACCTCCCCAGCAACACAAGTTAAGAGAAACTCAAACATCTGGCTCATTCCTCTATGATCTCAGATGGACAACCAATGTAAGTAGCACCTAAGACCCCAAAACTGGCTTGCCCAGAAAAAATGTCAAGATAAAGTAGTTAAAGGCATTCTCAAACCTGCAGCCCACACAGAACAAGCCTGGGAGACATAGACATGGAATAATTGGAATTCACATACCTGAAATTTCTGGGTATCAGAACTGAAGAAACAACTTCATAAGGCTATAAAAATAATCATACCAGAAATAAAATCTCAGATAAAAGAAGAAATGACAAACACAATGAAAAAATTTCTGAGCATATCTAAAGTAGACATAGATATTTAAAAAAGAAAGAGCATAGGAAAATGATGTAAAACTTTAATGAATAATGTAGGAGGGAATTACAATGCATGAAATGGGCTCAAATAGATATACAGGAAACCAAAAACTCCATTGAAAGCTGCCAAAATCACTTGAAAGAAACTGAAGACAGACTTTCAGGCCTTGAAGAGAGTATTGCAGCTAACAATCGTGAAAAAAAAAGAACTCTTGAAAATAATAAAAAACCAGGAAATAACAATTCAATGATTGAAATAAGATGCTAAATAAATAAATAAAATAATTTAAGAGTGATAGATGTCAGAGCAAAACCAGGTGTCAATGCAAAAGACATAAAAAGACTATTTACAGATGAAATAGCAGAAAACTTCCCAAACATGCAAAAGGACCTGACATATACATAAATAAAAACTATAGAACTCCAACTAGCCATAATCAAAATAAATCTACACCAAGACATACAAAAGTGAAGATCCCAGAAACTCACACAAGAACAGAATGTTAAAGGTCATTAGAGAACACAAAAACAGATCACCTATAAAGGAAAACCAATTGGAATGATAGCAGACTTCTCAACACAAACCATCAAGTTAACAAGAGCTTGGCATGAAATGTTTCAAGTCCTGAAAGAAAACAACTTCCAACCCAGATTGATATACCCTAGGAAACTGTCTTTCAAAATCAATGAAAAAATAAGATACTTCCATGATAAGGAACAACTGAAGGAATTCATGGCCACCAAAGCAACCCTACAAAGAGTGCTGAAGCATATTCTAGAGACAAATAAAGATGAACCATGGTTCCAGGAACAGCAGCAGAAGGGATCTCTGAGCAGGGCAGCCAATTGAATGAAAGGGAAAAGTGGGGGCACAACAGCAGGAGAACAGCATGGCAGAGATTAACCTGTGCATGGTGGTCATAAACGTTAATGTATGGCCTCTATTCACTAATAAAAATAAGTACAGTCAGAGTGGATCAGGAGACAGGATCCATCCATATGCTGTATACAAGTAACACATTGGACTCAGAAGGAAATTCACAGACTAAAGACAGGAAAAGAGAAGACAATGCTCCATGTAACAGGGACCTAGAAATAGGCAGGAGTAGCTTGCCTGTTAAGCACAAAATGGACAAGAAACATGGTATTTTCATACAATGGAAAGCCAATCAGCTATAAAAAAGGATAATCTCAAGACTCTTGTAAGTAAATGAATGCAACTTGAGATCATGCTCACGGGTGATATGGTTCAGACTCACATGAGTGAACATTTTGTTGTTTCCCTGGTGTAAAATACTGAAGGAATTAGTGAGATCCAAAGTACAATAGATACTGTGAAAGAGAAAGGAGAGGAAATGTCTAAAAAGGGAAGGTGGTAGCCATTGTTAATTTCCTATTATCTTGTTGTTATGGATTAAAAACTTTTGGTCAGCTGAAAACTGTTGGTCACCAATCATCATGGTGCTGAGTGTAGGTGGCCCACCTGAGGAAAGTTGTAAGCATAAAGGAGATGTGAAGAAGAAAGGTGTGATGTTGTGGGTTCTCCTAAGTGTTGCTGTTGCTTGGAGCCATTGGTTCTCCTGGAGGAGCTCGGCATGCTGTCTTCCCTGATATGAATTTGGTCATTATCATTAGAGGAGCTTGGGACCTCATTGCTGAGAATGCCTACAGCCCACTTTGGGGAAGCTTCAGTGCTTACATTGAGCATCGCTTCCTGGCTCTGGAGGGGAAGATGTGTCCTGTCTAATCTCCAGGAGAAGCTTTTTATGCTAGCTTCCTGACATATACTCAACTGTTCTCATTGTCGGAAGTGCTTGGACCTCATTGTCACTAAGGATGACTATGGTATTTTGGGGGGAGCTCTGGTCCCTATTTTGAGCATTGCTTCTTGGCTCCAGTGTAGAAACCTCAACCTACTGGCACAGATCCTTGAATCCACTGGCAAAACTTTCTATTTTCTACCACTGGCCCTTGGGCCTTCCCAGCATAGATCTATAAAACAGACTTGCATGAGTCATTGCTATGGGTTCTAGGCCTGCAGTTGGAATTGTGAGAGGCCTTGTCAGGGGCTTTAGGTCTTCATCTGGACTCATGCAGGACATGGCTGTAGGGTCCAGGCACTTGGTTGGATTTCCTAGGTCTTTAGTGTTGTGGACAAACTTCCCGTACTGTCTGATATTTAGCTCTGGGTGACCATCATAAAAATATATTACAGATTTGGTGCCCTGTATGTAATTGTTCTCCTTGCAACTGCAGACTACACTTGTTTTGAAGTCCTGTATAATTTTCATTGTTTTGTTTGGTTTGGCTTCATTGTTTTGTTTGTTAGCTTCTATTATGTCTAATGGTATGCACAGCTATTTTGAAGATAACAACATACATTATGGTTGCCATTGTTGATCATGTTTTGAAATTCTGTTTCACTTTCATTATTTAGATTGGTTTTATTCTATTTTGCTTGGATTGCTTTTATTATGTTAGATGATACAGGCAGCTATTTTGAAGATAACAAGAGACATGGTAGCCATTGTTGATTTCCTATTATCTTGTTTGGAAATCCTGTACCATTCTCATGGTTTTGTTTCGATTGGATGTATTCTGTTTCATTTTGTTTGATTTTATTTTCTTTAAAATAAAATAAAAATTCAATAACATAGTGGAAAGCCATAAGTAAGTATAAGAAAGAACATAACATTAAGACTTCATCTTAGGAAGCCAACTAGCCAGCCATTCTGGTAAGCCACACAAGCAATGATGGGGCCTTGGGAGCAGGAAGAGATAAGCAGGGTGAGGCTGAAAGTCTAATGGGTAGTTCTGATCACAAATTACAAAGGAAGAACAGGCTTGCATTAATAATGAAAGTAAATAGATCAAAGACAGTCAAAACACAAATTAGGTTAATATCAACTGTTATTTATAAAATGGTTCAGAAAGTAAGTATCTAATTTTGTTAAATATTCTTTTCTTTTTAAAATTTTTTTATTTTATTTAGTGCTAGCTGGGGTCACACCTATTTCCAGGTTTTGAGCTATGTTTCAAAGCTTCCTTGGTGCACTGTGAATCACCTGGCCCACTTTTGGCTCCCAGGGAAGACTGCTGGCAACTGCTTGCCAGTTCAAGCTCACTGGGTGTGGGCCAGTTGGGCCTGAGGGTACCTCTCATGCATCCTAGGATGATTTCAGATGTAGGGTGTGCTCTTCCCTCCTGTGAGTGAAGTTCCAAGGTTACTCCGTGCTCTGGGATTTAACCCATGTGCATGGTCAGGGCCTGTGTCTCGATTCCGGGCCCTGCTTGTTGCTTGGAGTTCTCTGGGCATGGCCTGGTTAGGCCGGCAGGTACCTCTCATGCATCTTAAGGTGATTTCAGATGCAGGGCATGGTCTTACCACCTGGTATCAGAGTTCCAAGGTTACCCTGTATGCTGGGATTCAACCCACATGTGCGATGAGAGCCCAAATTCCAATGAGACACAATGTGGTAGACAAAACCAATGGTAATAGAACAAAAAAAAAAGCATGGTAGGACTTCTAAGAAGGATAATATTAAATCAGCAATATCTGTCATAATGTTTTCTTCAAAGCAGCTGTTCATATCATCACATATGATACAGTCAAACAAAACAGGATAACACCATTCCAACTGATGATTTATAACTTTGAAAGACTTCGAAGCTATGAGATGGGGCCTCATGCTTACCACAAAGTCTTATATACTCTTATCAAATCTCATATTAGGGAGATTATATGGTATTTACCCTTGTGAGTTTGGTTTATTTCACTTAAGAGAATGGTCTCAAGTCATGTCCATTTATTTATAAATATCTCGATGTGATCATTCTGTATAGCTGAGTAGTACTCCATTGTATAAAAATGCCACAACTTTTTTATCCATTCCTCAGTTGATGGGCACTTAGGTTGTTTCCAAGATCTGGCTATTACAAATATGCCTAGAAGCAGAATAGCTGGGTCAAATGGGACTTCCATACCCAGCATTTTGAGGAATCTCCAGACTGACCTCCACAGTGGTTGCACCAGTCTACACTCCCACCAACAGTGCAGAAGAGTTCCTTTTTCCCCACAGCCTCTCCAACACTTGTTGTTGGTAGTGTTTTCTATCTTGGCCATTCTTTCTGGAGTGAGATGGAATCTCTGTGTGGTTTTAATTTGCATTTCTCTCATGACTAATGATGATGAACATTTTTTCATGTATTTATTTGCCATTCGTATTTCTTCATCTGAGAACTGTGTATTCATTTCAGATGCCCATTTTTGGATTGGGTCTTTGAAGTTCGAGGGTCTGATTTGTTTTAATTCTTTGTAAGTTTTAGACAAAACTCCTTTGTCTGAAGCTCTGTCCATGAAGATTTTTTCCCAATTTGTGGATTTTCTTTTCACTCTCCTGGAAACCTCTTTTACCATGCAGAAACTGTTTAATAAGATGTGGTCCCAGTTATTGATTCTGGGAAGTACTTCCCGTGTACTTTGGTTCTTGTTCATGAATTCTCTTCCTACCCCTATATCTTTGAGGTTTTTACCTACTTTGTCTTCCAGTAGTTTTAGTGTTTCTGTTTTAATATTTAGGTCTTTGATCCATTTAGATTTTAGTTTAGTGTATGGTGATAGACATG
>PVJX010023944.1:0-28656 GCA_004027295.1 Dolichotis patagonum | reverse complement strand
CGATCATGGATGTCCGGCAGTTACTAAACTGGCAATTTCGTAGGCCTCATTTGCCAGCTCGCTCAGAGTAACCATTGCTTAATGTTACGATTCATCCTGTATGGGCTATTTCTTGGATTCCCCATGCAAAACCGAATTTTGGAATTAAAGAACTCTAAGTCCTGTCTAAGACAATTGCACTATGCGTTCTATTAGTTCACTGAAAGAACCAGTCAGTGCTTATGCTGTCTGGTCAATTTGGCCTCTACCTGGGCATCTGAGCGACTGTTTTGAGGGCAACAATGTGCAATCTAATGACCATTGTTAATTTCCTATCATCTTGTTTTGAAATTCTATGTCTTTCTGTTTTTTTTTTCCTTCTCTTAAAAACAAGTAAGTCCTGTCTAGCCCAAAGCTTAGTCCTTCCCTGGCGTGTGTTAGTTTCTGTGACTGGGACTCTGGGGAGGGGAGCCTCCTGTACTTTCTGTCCCACATTCCAGGTGCACAGTCGCAGAAAGCCTTTGTCACTGAATGAGGGCCCCAGTGCAGCTTTGCAGAGTGGCAAGGTGCACTATTTCAGTTATTTAAAAAAGCGAGCCGCTGGAGTGTCACTTGCCTAACCCGTGGCTGGATGTTAGGGGTGGACAGGGTGACAGTCTCCCTGTAACATTCTCCCTATTCTGGAAGTTCCACAAAATAAATAATAGAAACCAGCAATACTGAGCATCATTAAATGAGTCTAATCCTGCTGGATGGATTTTAATAAATATTTATATTAAGGGAAACATTGCAGCATCCCTCAAGGGGTTGCTCTAGAGGCTAACAAGACAAGACAGTTATTCTCAGCAACAGCCAAATAATTGGTATTTGATAGAGTTGTCGGATTTGCTGATAATTAAAATTATAAATGGGTCTTGTTTGGCCCGAGTGATTAAGCTCACGCTCAGGCGACTCCGGCCTTTACGCACTAGGGCGTGTAATTAGATCCCTCTTCGACCTTTGCATACCGTGGTGACCACATCTGGGCTGTGACATCCGCAGCCCACGAACGGACTTAGAACCAGGTGGCGTTTCCAGACAGAATCAACACAGGCTCCGGTTACCATTCCTCGGCCTGTCACAGACGACGACGGAGAAATGACTTGGGAACGTCGCATCTTGGACGTGTTATGCTACTGTACCCCAGAGCTGGATTGTATCCCCTGAAAAAGCTGCTGATAGGCACATGCTCAAAGTAAATGTTCTCTGGTTCCCCTCCCCCTGCGCCCTGCATGGGAGTCTCTCGAGTGAGGGTGTGTGGTGGACGTGGCCGTCTGAATTCCTCCAGGAACTGTTAGGTGGCATCATACGCGGTTACCGATATCCGACTGGCGTTTCTATCCTTTCCACCTGCACTGGATTCCCTGCATACATCTAAATTTAGAACCACAGCATTATAGAACTTCATTCCTGGCCAGGGCAATATATCTATTCTGATGCTTTTCTTTTATAGGTGAAGAAGTCAAAGCAGACAGAGGCTAAGGTGAGGCGACATGCCAAGAAGCCCGAGCTGATGAGTAGGGTCAGGACCGGAACTGAGGCATCCTGGCGTCTCCTTTCCAGCTTTCCCCACTTCGAGATGACCTGCAGCTGCTGAGAAACGGTTTTCCACTAGTAGCTCATAAGCTGAATAGTTTTTTCTGCTCTATATCCCCCCTCAATAGTATTTCAATGGAAGATTTTCAAACTCCCTGTATCTGGGGTATCATTAAAAACCACGTTGAACACTAAAATAAAAGAAGAAGTTACTATAATAAAAGGCCCATGGATATTAATCCTTCTCAAAATCCTCCCCCTCACTTACAACGCACTTATCCCACCCTTCTACCCTCTCCGGAGCTGTTCTGGAAAGCTCTTTCCTGAGTGTCTCTCATTGCACTGTGGGGCTGACTCAGTGTCCTGTGCTGACGGAAAGTGTTGACTGCTCACGGCCATTTTAACTTTGGGGATAAAGCAGAAGTCACAGGGTTCCGGGTGCCATGAAGAAGACAGACGATGATACACCACAGCATTTTTACACGTCTGCCTTTCTAGCAGACGGTGCCAGGCAGCAGCGTTCACCGTACTTTTTATCTCACCTCATAGGCACACAGGAAAGCGGATTTACAGAACTGCTCTGGAAAGTGGTGAGAAGGATGGGACGCACGTTGCCAAGTGAGGAGGAATATTTTGAGGGGAGTATGGCAAGGCATCTTTTACTGAAATAATTTTTAAAAATTTAACGGTTCATCGTATCTTTTTCATCACACTTCACATTCTGTCGTCACAGAGCCCACATTCTGTTTAGCGCAGAAATGTGCAGATGATCTGCTGGAAGGACTCCGAATTATCATAAGTTTCGAAGCTTTCACAAGAGAGAGGCTTTGAGTGGGATGAGGGCTGGGTGAGGTCACGGTTCGGTGGGGAAGGGAGATGAGCTGCCTTTATTCTCACCAGGTTGGTCGCACTTTTATGTCCTTCAGGTACAAGCTGGTGTGTCACGTAATCACGGATTCCAAGAAAACCCTTAGCAATCGCTAAACTCCACTGAGCCGCAAGCTTCTGGGATGTCTTTCGTGGGAATGTTTAATCTCAGCCCAAACTGTGGCTCGCACAGCAGCTCGGCACACCGACAAGGACTGCGCTGTCCGGTCGGGCGGGACGGGCAGAGCTGCAGGTGGCTGTCACCTTCAGGTCACTGTCACCTTCTGATTTGTGGCCGCTGCGGCAGGCACACGCCCCTCTCACCGTGTGCCTTGGTAAGACTCCTCTCACCGGTGGTGTCTGTGGTCCATTTTAAACAACTGTACATTCGAATGGAAAGAATGGGTCCGCTGTGGCTTGTAACAGGAAACACTGAAAAAAACCGGGGAATGAGAAAGATGGCTGCGTGGAAGATGACCTTGGTGGCCATCCTGACAGAGGAGCAGCTTCCTCCCATGTGACACGTGACAAGCGTCCCGTTAGAGCCCATGTGCCTCTGTGTAAGTGACAACACTGCTGATTAACGCGATTTGTTTTCTCGACATTATAACAGCTGAATGACGATGGCAACTGCAGTGGGTCAGTATTTGAGGCACCGATTAAGATCTTGCTGGAGACAAAGCTCCTGTCATAGAAACGGTGCAACATTAGAATTTTATTTTGAGGCCAAGGATACAGCTCAGCGGCACAGCTCCTGCCTGGCAAGTGCAAGGTCTTGAGTTCGATTCCCGGTACCAAAAGAAAAAATGGAAGAAAATTATATTTTAAATACTATGGTCATGGAGTCAAATAAAACAAAATCTTAAATAGCAACTGAGATTATTCCAGGGCAACCTAATGCAAGTGGCAAAAATGAAGTTATTCGAGTGAGCACCTGTTTCTTTTTCTGATCAAGCGATACCGAGTACCAACTGCTGAACACTCGGTACTGAGGACAGGAAGCGGGTGACAGGAAGAACAGGGTGACTGGCGGCTGGAGCATCTGTGCGAGGCTTTACTCGGCTGTGCAAGGTTCACACAGCCCTTCCCCGGCTGCTTCCTCCTTCGCTCCTGCTGCTGCAGGCGGGGAAACGGGCCGAGACCTGGAGCTCTGGACAGAAAACCAGAGAGTCACAGCTGTCTTGAAGTGCACAGCTTTGTCCGAGACGGAGGTTTAGAAATGTGCTCGTCTGTGCTGAGAGAACCTGTAGCTGGCACGTGGCTCTGGGACGCTTGGCATAGTCTAGCTTGCATTGAAATATTGTGCACCTAAGAAACGCACCCCGGACCTGAAGAGCTGGTGTGAACAAACTCCCAAACACAGCGTGAACTTTTTTAGGTTAATTAAACGGTGATAGTATTTTGGATGTAATGGGTTAAATAAAGTGCTGCTAAAATTAGTTCACCTTTGTTTTGCTGTCTTCACTACGGCTACTAAAAACTATAATTGCGCACGTTCATTTTGGTATATGTGCACATATGTTTCACTTTGAGTTAGGTTCACGGTTTTTATTTTTAATCGACACGTTATTGTGCATGGTTCCGAGTGACGTTTGGCTACGTTTGCAGTCTGTGACGATCGGGGTGGGGTAATTGGTGCAGCCACCCCTTCGAACACTTATCATTTCTTTGTGTTGGGGACATCTGAAGTCCTGCCGAGGAGGTGTCTTGAAATGTGTAATTCACTGTCCTCTGTCCACTGTCATCCTGTTGCTCTGCTCAGCTGAAGTTTCCTCCATCTGTCTGCATCCCTGCACCTGTTAATGTCTGATTCGCATCCCTCCCCCCGCTGGCGCCCCAGGCCACGGTCACCGCTGATTTCTCTGAGACCAACTCCTTCAGCTTCCGTGCAGGCTCGGGAAGGTCTGACCGGCTGTAATTTGGGGTTTCCCACGATCACCTTCCAAGGTATGATTAATTAGCTGGGGGGGGCTCCCAGAATTGAGCAAACACTGTATTTCCACTGATCGTGAAGAATTTAGCTAAGAACACAGACGAACAGCCACACAGCAAGGTGCACAGGCAAGGTCTGCAAGGGCTCGGGCTGCAGGGACTTCTTCCCTCCTGGGGCCAGCACGCAGCCCAGTCGCCTCCAAACCCCACCCCTGGGGATTTCTGGGGAGGTGGGGGAAGGGTGAGTAGCCCCATCTCCATGTCCTCTGCCCTCTCCGAGGACTAAGGTGAGGACCAGAATTCTACCTGTCCAGTCCTGGCTTGGTCTTCCCATTCCGGGACTGAGAGTCGCCTCATTAACACAAAAGACACACCAATTGCCAGGGAAATTCCAAGGGATTAAATCTGGGTTCAGTGACCAAATATTTGGAGAAAAATTCACCTAGTATCCCTACTGCTCAGGAAATTATGAGGCTTTTAATGCCCATCGTGTTGGGAATCAGGCCCCAGAGACCAAATAGATACATTTTAAATATGTCACAACCTCACAAGCTTGTATGTGAAGGTGTGTCAGTGTCTGCAGTTTCCTAACTCCCTGTCCACAAGACCCAAATAGTAATAATATGTCTTAAGAAGACCATTGTGTGTTGAGAGGATGAAGTATGTTCCCAGTGTAGACAGTGCTTTAAAAGCAGTTGGGCGACTCTTTTTCAAGCAGATTGACTTTGGGTTTGAAGCCACAGTTACCAAGGAAAGGAAATCATGTGATATGAATTTGCTTTTCCATAAGATAATTGAAAATCTTTCAAAAATAATATAACAATAAGGTATATCAGCATAAAATATACGTGAAAAACTCAGATGAACCAATAAAAGGAAGAAATATAATTGTGGTCCCACCATACAAATCCAACCCTTTAAATATTTTGTTGTGCTTCCTTGCAAGCTTTCTTCTATGTATTAAAACTCCTTTTTAGTGATACGGACACTGTTAATTCTGCTTTCTGCTTTGCTCCCCTCAGTTGAGAACCCTAGCAGTCCCTTGTGCTGCTTTGCATTGTCATAGTGTCTTAACTGCTACCCCTCATGTCCTCGGTGGGTGAAGCTGTCACCTCCATATCCTTTCACCTGCGGGAGGGGTTTAGGTCAATCCCACATCCCCGTTACCTTCAGTAAAGAACTTTCGATGTGAAACTCCTGCTCCCTTTAGCTTCGTTTTCCTAAGAATTATTTACAAGAATGAAACTTCTCAGCAAAAGACAGAAGATTTTATTTAAATCTCAACTTTATGTGCTGGGGTGTGGCAAACAGAATTTCCCTTCGGTCTTTTAAAAGTCACTTCATTCTCTGAGGCTGAAACTGAAATGGGCAGGGGACCCTGACCAGCTGCGATCCTTCCCTGCTGACTGACTTTCTTTGCACCTGGGAAAACAAGGTTGCGAATTCTCACGGGAGCGGAGTGGGGACAGCCATGGGGCAAAGACTCCAGCACCAGTGACTGGAAACATATTTCAAGGGCAGCAAAAGCGGTGAATCCTGCAAGTGTCAACCACAGTAACCACGACCTGGCCCTACAGTGGAGGGTTCGCACACGCCGCGCCCTGTGTCTTTGGGGCGACCTTAGCACTCAGCCCCGGTTTGCCCAGAGTTACGGGGACCGTGAAACAGGACCGATCAATATCGCTTTGGCATAACTGCAGCTTGGAAACATCTTCGAGCCCTAAGCCGACCGTGAGGAGATGGGTTGAGTTTGCCTGCATCGCAGAGGCCGCCCTTTTGCTTTGGCTGTGACTTGGCAGACCAAGGCCAAGAACTTTGGCCACATTTGTTTTTGCTTTGTTTTATATCACACAGTACAGTCAAAACAAGAGCTGGGCTGCAGCTGTTCTTTGGAGAGGTTTATGTTCACGTCTCCTCTCCTCCACCCCTCTCCCAGGCAGGGAGGGCCCCAGTGTGGGTGTCCGCCCACCGGCAGACTGAGTGGTGTGGCCCACAGCACGGCCACGCGGAGTTTTTCGCCTTCTCCAGCTTCCCTTGGCCGAGGGACCTGGGACAGGTCGGTGATCTTTATCTTTGCTTCCGCACCTGTGAAACCAAGAGGACCATGCCTGCCGTGGTGGTTGAAAGACTGGATTGATAACGCTCACGACACAACCTTCCAAGCCTTTGCCACTCCGAAGTGACGCTGCCCCTGGCTCCTGCTGTGAGGATCTCTGTCTCCCCACGTCCGCCCTGCACCCCACTCCCTCCCACCATCTCCAGAGTATTTCTGGGGGTTTCAGGTTTGTCTCTTGCTTACACTTTATTCATTTACTGGCTCCTACTTCCATGCTTTCTTGGCGGGTGGGTGTCTGCGGCTGTGGGGGTCTTCCCTGCAGTGGGATTACCCTCACCCCGGCTCCCCAACCCATTACCTACTTCCCAAGGCCCAAAATCCTCCAGGCTTCCATCGACTCCTACCCCTCCAAGAGGTCCCAAACCCTCAGTTGTCCCAGCCCCCTCTTCTATTTGTACCCCCACACCTGTGTTCCTCTCAGTCTTCAAAAGTAACAGGGAGAGGAAGAGGGGTTGAAGGGAGGGGAGAGGACTGGAAAAAAAAGAGGAATCCAAATATGTCATATTCAGGTACAAATTCCCCAGGATGAGTATGATCATTGTGCGTGTCTCAATTGTACCAATCGATTTAATTAAAAACACTTAAAAAGCAACTCCTTGCTTCTCAGAGAGCAGCTGAAGCTCTCAGAGTTCTTAGTTCCCACAGATGGAGGTTTTAGTACAAGAGCGCCACGTCCACCACCCAGGATCCCGCCGCAAGGACTGCTCCAGGGCAGGCCCAGGGCAGCATGAGCTCCTGCCTGCCCACTGCTGGGCGCTGGGCCTCTGGCCCGAGGGCCCCACTCCGTGAAGGGACAGGAAGACCTGACTGAGGGTCACGTCTGCGAGGTGGGAGGTCCCAAGAAGCCAATCGCCATGGTGACCAGCCTCATCTATTACCTGACTCCGGGGATCTTAACAACCTTTAAAGGCAAGGAAAACAGTCCATTAAGACCTGGTTGGGAGTAAGACGCCTGCCTGCCTCGGGAAATTTGCAGAAGCCTGTTTGGGTGGGGGGATGGAATGTCATTTGATCACCACATGGGAAAGGGGGGGCAAGGAACCTTTTGGGGCGGTCAGCTCTATTTTAATAAGTCAGCAACTAAATCCCCATTTTAATGAAGCCCATCTGCTCCGTCCCAAGCAAGCAAGCAGCCCTCTGCCTCCTAATCTAACTGCTTTTTTCTCCTCTCAGTAGAGCTGGCTTGGCCGGAGTAGACCTGGGACAGAAGTGATGTCCAAGGGGCAGCGGACCTCACCCCCGCTGGACTGGGTACAGGGGCAGGGACAGATCTCCAGCTTCCCTGGGGACAAAGCAGCCTGGGCGTCTGCTCTAGCTGGAGCCTCCGTCCCCAGACTGTCTGGAGCTGTCCTCAAACTGTGAAACCTGTAAAGTGGAATGTACTGTGCTTTGCGGTATTTTACTAGCTTTAGAGGGGCCCGATGAAATTTACTGGGTACATGCAAAGCTCCCCTGGTAGGAAAAGGACCCTTTTCACAGTGCTCTTCTGGGCTTTTGCTCACTGTCCTGAATCCAGACCTGGTTAGCAGGTTTCCCCACCTCAGCCTCAGGCAGCCAGGTGGGCAGAACAGCTGGGCCCCAAAGAGAGCTGGCACCCGAGGGTGACGGGCAGCAGCTTGGGTGGGCACCGGGCAGGGGCCCTGGGCACCTGCAGCTGTGCTGGACTCCCTGATTCTAACAGGATGCTGCCCTCCTGAGAGAACAGTACTGTGGGGCTCAGCGAAGAGCCTCTCCCCAAGATCCATCTCCTTGCATCCTCTGCAGAGGGGATAGAAAGGGGAGAGAAGGAGAAAGAGGCAGGGAGCTAGGGAGAGAGGGAAGGAAGGAGGGAGGGAGGCAGGGAAAGAAGGAGAGAAGGAGGAGGGAAGGGAGGGAGGGAGGGAGGGAAGGAAGGAGGGGAGAGTTTTAGAGCTGCCTGACTGGGTTCTGTGCTCTGGTTTTCCCCAGCAACGTGTGGGCGTCAGTCTGTCTGTCTGTCTAATCCAGCGAGGCTGTGCTTGCCGAAGTGCAGAAAGCCCACTAGTACTACACAAAATGCCTTAGGTGAGACACAGATGAATGTATTTTATTACTCATAGTATATTTTACTATAAATCAGGGAAATGCCAATTTTCCATTCATAGCAGTGGCCAAAAACATTCACTTAAAAAAAATTTAGGACAAGAAATCAGTTCAAAAAAAGAAAAACAGTGACACATTCTCATCATAGCAAAACCTACGAGGTGCTGCTGGGCTGGCCGCACTTTGGAAAATGCTACATTAAAGACCGGAGACGTCTGGGAGAAAGGAAACTGTATGATCTTCGTTCGTCTTTCTTTCCTGTACCTTCTCCCCGTTGCCGCGCATTGCAGCCAGATGATAGAATGAATTCTCCACGCTGGTTCATTTTTCTCCGGAGCAGAGGATGAGGACAAGACCTAGCTGTTTGCCCACGATTAACCCTGGTCGCTGAGATGCAGGTGGAGAAGTTTGCCATCTTCACGCCCTGCCCCAAACATGACCCCTGCAGTCTCCCGCTCTGTCCCACAGGCGACTGCAGAGGCCCAACCTGCTTTCTGATTCATGGGAGCTCGAAGTTTGCTGGGTACCTGAGGATACCACAAGGCTGGCGATGGATGTGTTAACAGGAGGTATGGCGGGTGTTGGGCATTGCAGAGGAAAAGGGAAGTGGAACAAAAGCCAAGACTAAAACCGAAGAGGTGGAGCGACTTGCCTGGGCCCCTTACCTCCTGTCCAGGCCAGACTTTAAATACAGGACATTTGAAATGGAGATAAACTCCACCAGCCTATGGAGTCTGATTCACTCAGAGATGAGGAAACATGGGTTAGGTAAAGAGAAAAGACGCAGGTGGAACCTATAAACCAAGAGGGGAGAAAGACAAGTAACACCTTCCTTCTCCTTTGAAAAGCATATTTCCATTTGTAATGTGTGGCATTTAGGGTAATGATGAGTCTCTGATTGAAAATCAGGTCTTAGGAAATCAAGTATCTGAGGAGAGGTCAAACCCTCCAAACAAAGGTCTCAGAGTCTTTGGCACTTTGGGAGGAGACGGATCAGAAACTCAGGGAGAGAGCTCAGTGTAAACTGGGGGCGCAGTGCCCGGGAGGGGGCAGCCTTCTGTTCAAGAGTCATAGGTGGAAAGAGAAGCAGGTGATGGAGGCACAAAGACGCTGAGGAAGATGGACAAGGGCTCCTGGTCAGACCCAGGGCCACACAACCAACAACAAGCTTTTCGGCGCCCATTATGTTTGTGTCAATGTGCCAGGTTCCGTGGGTGTTTCTGTGTGCGAGATTCCTAACACCCTTTCCGTGTCCAGGAAAGGCCTCCTTCCTCCTGCACTCGTGGGCATAAGGGAGCAGAGGAGAGAAAAGTAGGCGAGTCAATTCCAAAGACGGTTCCGCCTCATTGCCCTTGGAGATACACACAGGAGAGCGCTTTGCTCAGACGGACTACATGAGTCTACGGAAGCAGCTGGGTGAATCCGGACATGACTTTTTCCACGGAATTGCTCCAGTTCTTTTTTTGTTTTGTTTTTTCTTTTCCTCGTTTTTCCTGCATTGACTGTATTTCTGACAGAAATGTCTCCCATCTTGCCCTTTTGTGCTTGCCATTCCTAAACTAGGCTCGCTTATCATATGGAGCTGAATTGGGTAGCAACTGTTTCTGTGGACCTGGGGAGTCAGAAGGGACCTCAGTGACATTATGACCCAAACTGCTGATTTTTGAAGACCAGGAAAAAGAACCCCAGGAACCTGACGCAGACGGTCGGTGGCCGGCCCAGAGTGGGAGGTAAGGCCCCCTTCAAACGCGGCTCCCTCTCCGCCCCACCACGCATCTCTTCCCGCAACTTACCCACAGTTGCGTGCATAGCTGGTTTTCCAGTCTCTTGCAAATACGTCCAACCATTTTCTTGCTTCAAATTCTGATTATGAGAATGTAATCTAACCTCACACAGGCCCCTGCAGCTTGGGAAAGCCAGGATCTCAGAAGTAACAAAGTTTACCTTTATATCAGAAAATCCTTGCAAATTCTGGTTGGAGGTTTAGGAATAGAGAGATGGCTTGAAGAAGGAACATCAGAGACAATGAATGCTATCTTCTTTTTATAACCCTGACACAGTGGACAGTTTTTCATATTTACCTCCAACAATTGCTTTAACAATGGGCATGCTTTGTAGTGAGGCCGTAATAACTCACGAGCGTACATGTTAGAGGCTGAAAGCTACATTGAATTAAGTAGCGCTGAATTGAACAGAAAATGGTTAAAGAAATTCATTCCTGGGCTGAGAGATTATATGTCAAGCTGTAGCCTAAAGTGAATTTTTATAGCTAAGTTATAAACCTTTGGAAATACTGAGACACTTAACTGCAATTGGCGTCTTTACGACTGGCTCCAGAGAAGCCCCGCCTTCCGGAAGGTCCAGATTCACTGCAGCTTGGCGGCTGGAGTTGGGTGCGTCCCAGGAAGTGAGGAAGGAGAGAGACATCTACGAATCCAGTCAACCAGGAGAAGAGAGATTCCGACCAGACCAAGAAAGGAAGGGGATGGGGGACCCAGGGAAACCACGGGAAGGAGAGGCGTGGGAAGGAACGAGGGAAGGGGAGGGGAGAGGCCATCGCAATAATCATCACAGATTTGGACCCGTGAAACAATATTGAACACAATAGGAACTCATGGATCGATACTGACATAAATTAATGACCATATCAAGAGGGAGAAGGAAATGTTCCTCTTTATGATAAGATGCCAGCTGATCAATTTGGAATGAATAATGGATCTGGAGAATCACCCCTTGGCAATCACTGTAGTGACGGCTGATTCAGGTGAGAGCCAGTACAGTACTGGCTAAAAATAGCGAGCCATGGATGAGAAGCAGGTATTTACATATTCTCAAAGTAGCTTCCTGTAAGACACTTGTAAATTACCCCGGGGCACATGGGGTGTGACCGTGGGGAGCCTGCAGACAGCACCTGAGCGAGGGATCAGAGAGGACTTGTCAGTGGTGAGACAAGCAGGCACCGTGCGGCCTCTGAGAGGGCACCCTGAAGACACAGGTCCCTTGGGAGTCCTTCCCGCCCTAGCTGTGCCGCCTGTGGAGGGTCCCGATCTGGCAAACCCAGAGGGAGGGATACTGCACAGTGCACTTGGAGGGCACGCTTAAACAACGGCAAGGTTATCAGAGAAAAGGAAAAACGAAGGAAATACTAGACTCCAGATTAAAGGGGTCTAAAAGTACAGGACAACGAAATGTGACGTGTGACTATGGGTAGGAGCCTGAATGAGAAAAAATGAAATTTGGTAAATACTGGTAAAACCTGGAAAAATTTGAATAAGATCTCTAGTTTATAGTATTGAATCAATGCTAATTTTCTGATTGTGAGAATCTTATTGTGGTTATAAAAACATACTTGATTTTACAAAGAACTATTAAGAAATTAAACACCATTGTGTGTACAACTTATTTTCAAATAGTTCTTAAAGAGGAAGGAAGAGAGGGAAGGAGGGAGAAATAGATAAGTAGATAGAGACTCAAAACATCGAATGTAGTAAAACACTAGACAAGAAACACACCACTGAAAGGTATGTGGACATTATTCATGCTATCCTTTCAGCTCTTGCATGCATTTGAGATTATTTCAAAGCAAAAAAGTTCCAAAGAAGGGAAAGCAATAAATGATGATTGCAGAGAGAAATGGAGACAAGCATTAAGTATGAGTAAATAGAAAGGAGAAAAGAAAATACAGCAAAAGGAAGAAAATGAGGAGAGGAAATACATCCAGTTCCAAAGAAATGTCGAGCACACGGCTCTTTCCGGGCTCATAGGTCCTTCTGAGCTGACCTGCAAAATGCAACAGACAGGCATGTGAGCATTTCCTCAGTCGAAGGTCCTGACTTTCCTCAGACCTGAAAAGGTGGCCAGCCTGCCTTCCCACCTACCTGTCCATGCCCAGATGTCCACTTAGGTGACGCTGTCTTGCTCTGTTGCTGTAGGACTCACACTCGGGAGTCCTCAGGAGCTCCCTATGTTGTTTAGTTTCCGCGGCGAGGAGGAAGGCTCTGTCCTGTCTTTAAGAGGACAGCAGCTGTTGGAGCCCATCACTGACCGCTGTGGGTCATCGTGTCTGTCTCTTTAGAATCTGTCACTTAGTCTAGTCCGTGTCACAGCAGGAACGTTCTAATGTCATCGTGCTTGGGCTGCACGTGCCCTGCATGTGCAGGGTCCCTAACTACCTGCGCTAACTGACAGGCGGAAAGGTTCGGTTCCGCTCAGTTTGAAGGGTTTTAGTCCACAGCCCACTGCAGGCTTTGAGCCTGCGATGGGGGAGCACAGCAGTTCATCTCACGGCCAGGAAACGAGAAAGGAACAGGAGAGGTGGGGGTCCCACAATCCTTTCCGAGGATCCCACCGCCCATGAGCCAGAACCTCCCACTAGCGCCAGCCATCTCCCCACCTCCCATAGAACCGCTGTAGGAACCACATGTCTAACAAGAGTTTCAGGGGGCACTCAGGATTCAAACCTCAGCGTGCTCAAGAGTGGGTGCGGCTCTGCAGATGCCAGGAACAGCTTCGGACGGCAGAACCTCGCCCTCAGGGGGAGCCGGCCATGGCCACAGGCTTGCTCCTGCCAGCAAGGGGGGCTTGCGGAGGCTTTGCAGGAGGCAAAGTGATGAGGGAAGCACGGTTCTCCGTCTGTCTGCAGTCTCCGTGGCACCCTAGAGACCCTCCTGCTGCAGAAACTTGTCGGGCAGCGGAAATAATCTTCAGCTGAAGCCCTCTGGCTCCCTGCTGCCTCTACAACCCAAGTGGAGACTGGGGCAGCAAATGGGTTTGGAACCTTGGTGGGGTCGGAGTGAAGAGGGTGGAGTGAAGAGGGCGCAGCTTCGTTCCAGCCTCCTTCCTCCCTGCTCTTCCCTTCCTGCGAGGCGTTCGTGCCTGGTTTAGGCCTGGGGTGTCCCCCAGAGTCTCATGTGTTTGGAAGGTGATGGGATCATGGTGAATGGAACATTCTGTTGTCACTAAATGTACTACTAGGTGATGGGGTCCCGCTGGAAGAGGTGGGCCATAGAATCTCTCTCCTTCCCTCCTTCCGTCCCTCCTCTCTGTCCTCTGTCACCACAGGAGCAACCTTCCTGTCAGGCTCTCCCACCATCTCATGCCTGCCCTAGAGCCAGCCAGCCATGGACTAAAACTTCTGAAGCTGTGAACCAAAATAAACCTCTCCTCCTCCAATGCGTGGGTGCTCGGGGCTGTGTCGGTGACAAAGCCACCTTTTAAGTAAATGTGATGGAAATTCAAGAATGCAGCAGCCACCAGGTGTGGTGGGGCGGATTCCACAGGTGAGGCACCAGCAGGCCTTCTCCAGCTCTCTCCTGCTGCTTTCCCTGCCATTTCCAGGTGTGCACTTCCCCCCGGTGGCTTTGGATAGCTCTGGGTTTACATGGTCCTTAGCTATGATGACCATGTATTGTGGTTCACCTAGGACAGGTCAGTGTGAAGTGCTGTGCTCCTTTCACCTTCAAACCTGTCCTCTTTCTATGATAAATCATTCACTCACTCCATTCTTGTAAATTCTCATAATCTGAGGAGGTGGGATTGCAGTGAACTCCTCCATGTCGATGCCACAAAATGTCTGTACTCCTGCTGGTGTCACATGATCACTTCTGAACCAACTACCATCTCCTGGGGATGAGGCACTCTGATTGGTCATCTGGGGTCATGTGTTCATCGCTGATGCTGACAGTCTGCTCTGAGTGGTTGACAGCTCACTTGGAAGGGAGAAGACTTGTTCTGGAGAAGAACAGAGGCTGAGCAAGTCAGTAGCAAGAAATTAAGTAGGATCATCATGGAACACATGCCTGAGGCCTCGAAGTGAGTGTAAGTAGCCAGCTGACCTTCCTCCATGTCGATGGTTACTGTTTATCACAATTGAGCTGATAGTTCTCAGAAATCCAAGGCTTAGGGACAGATGAGACTGAGGTAGTATTGGGATATAGGTATAGATAGGGACACAAGGAGATGCAGATCACCGTCCCATGCCAAAGGGATTCGGACCTCACATGAGTTGACCTTTATAAACGATAACTTAACCATCAGGCTGCAGAGTTAACTCCACAGTGGTGGTCAGGGTGGCGTGTCAGCCCAGTCTGCTTTGGGCTCCATCCAGGGTCTGGCGCCGCCCACTCCTGGGTGTGTCCGAGGGCCGAGGTCTGTGTGGAGTCCCTACACCTTCCTGTCTGGCTGTTCCCCTGCTCTGCTTCTGGGCCACCGTGAACTAAGCAGGTGTCCCCACCACGTTTGTCCCTGGGGCCCGCCAGCCCTGAACTGAAACTGTGAGCCAATGGACGTTCTCCTCCGTGGGCCATGGGGGTTGGATACTGTGTGTCAGCAGGGAGAAAGCTGAGTAGTACACATATAGTCTACTTTATCTCTCACAGTGCTTTCCTGAGAAGATCACTTTGTTTTCATCCTTGATTGCACTTGTAGAAACTGAAGCATTGGACCGCATACCTTTTGGGCCAAAATAATGGAACTCAATTCCTAATTTTATGATTTCTAAACTCTGTGATTTCTCTCCGATGCCTGTGAATCTGAGTGCTGTTTTATTTTTCCCATTTAGTCACCTTTTCCCCCCATACTGTAATGCATGATACTGTAAAAAAAATAATAAGAGGAGAAAGTAGAGAGAAGGGACGTAGGAAAACATAAAGAAAAACCACCTGCACTCCCTTACTCACAGACCACAGCATGGGGACGACTGCCCCGGATTCTAGCTTCTTTTGTAACGGGATGTCTCAGTGTCACTTCTCTAACTTGGGTGTTGAATATTTAATCCCTAGTAGAACAGTGTGGGCAGTGGTTAAGTGGTGAGGACTGTACCCTGTAAGTGGGTAGTGCCACAGCGAAGGGCAGTTGGAGTGGACAGCCCTGGCCCTCCCCTCACTCCTGCAGCCTGCTTTCCGAAGAACAGGGGGCCCAGTGCACAACCGTAGAAGCAGAAACTGAGCCCTTACTGTGCATCAAAACTGCCAGCACCTTGATTTTGTATTGTTTGGCCTTCCGCGCTTTGAGAAATAAACTTACACGATCTTTATGAATTGCCCCTGTCCAGGTATTTTGCTTTAGCAGCATAAACAGACTGAGAAAAGGTATGAAATATGCTGAACTGTGTCCTCAACAAAACTCCTATGTTGCAACCCCAAAACAACTGGAAACAGCCTGGAAAGAGGGAGTGACCACCAGGCGAACTTGTCCATGCGGGGCCCTAACCCAGCGGTGCTGCTGGCCTTAAAGAGCAGAGCGGACTTGCCCCGTGCAGGGGATGGGGAGAGCAGCTGCCCGCCGGCCAAGAAGAGAAGTCTCCCCGCAAACCAGCGTTGCTGGTGCCTCCGGTGGATTTCCAGCCTCCAGAGCTACCAGGAAGTAAATTTCCATGGTTGAAGCGGGCACTGTCTGGCATGTCCTTTTGGTAGCTCAAGTGGGTTAACACACAACAGACATCTGTCGTGGTTACTTTTCTCTCGTTGCTGAGCAAACTCCCTGAAGCTCACAATTAGGGAAGGAAAGGTTTATTTAGGTGTTTGTGGCGGTTTCGGTCTATAATCAGCTGGCTGTGAGGCTGGGTGGCGGGACACTGGGGCAACACTTCAAGGCAGCAGCCAGAGCAAAGTGGGAAACAAGCCTCTTTTCCTCCCCTGCATTGTACACAGCCCACCCTTTCCCCTCCCAGCAGGTGAAGCACTGGCAAAATCCCTGTGCCCTCCTCTTGAGGGTATTGACAAAGTAAGGACCCTGGCTCCCTGCTGGGCCTCTCAGTTAAACTTGTGAACTGCTCAAGTGAAACAATGTATCAACTATAACAACACCTTAAACCCCCCCCCCCACACACACATATACACACACACACACACACACACACACGGTCTTTTCTTTTTTCACTCACTGAAATTTTTCTGAAAAGTTTAATTTTCTTTGAAATTTGATTTTTTTAAACAGGAGAGTACTATTTCATCGCATATTTTGTGATAATTTAAAATATGTATTTGGTCAGCATTTCCCACCTTGCAGCCCCGAACATTATTAGGGTCTCCCGGGTAATGAGTGTTACTATGCTAATGAGAAGACTGGTGGCTGGGACTGTCGTAGCTCCAGGGCCAGGGCTGGTCACTGGAAAGAGCCAGGAATGATGAGACGATTTGGACTTTCAACCCCACCCCAGCGCCCAGGGAGAAGAAAGGTGGAAGGTTCACATGTTGTCATCGGCCAGTGACACAATCAGTGGTGCACGTGTAAAGAAGTCTTCATAGATGCCCAAAGCACAGTGTTCAGGTGACCTCTGGGACAGGTGAACTGGTGGAGAGCCCTGCAGGGTGGCCACCTGCAGAGGGCAGGGAAGATTCCTACCCTCCCTACCGGCCTTCCCTAAGCCACCTCCCACCTGGCTGCTACAGTCTTCCGAGGAACTGGGGACACACGAGTAAAGCGTGTCCCCGGGCTCTGGGCACCACCCACTCCAGCAGGTGAACCCATGCAGAGGTTCACAGGGTGCCCCGACAGTGGCAGCCTTCTGCTCACCACAGGCATCTATCTGCAGTGGCTTCTGTCTGAGTTCTGATGCTGACTCGAGATTGACAAATAAACCACTTATGTGGAACGGAACAGGAGGACAGCCAGCGGTGTGCCGGAGAGTTGGCTGGTGGGTAGGGAAACTGTCCCCCACACAGACACTCATCTGGTCAGAATCGCTTGCTTGGTGTAACAGCAAGGAAAAAGATGTAGATTCTCTTCTTTCTCCAAATAGCCCTGACTTATTCAACCCATCCTCCGGTGGGTGGGGTCTCACTTGAAGAACAGCCAATTTTCTACCACAGAAATTATGATGAATTCATAGGAAGTAAACACTATTGTAAATTAAAATTGGCCTGTGCCCCTAATGTTTAATTTACAGTACAGTCTTACAGGTAAGGAGCATTTAAACATTTTGACATACAGGCTAAGTTGCTTCCAGACTGTGTTGTGCCAAATTTTACTTCCACACATCTTACTTCAGTAGCCCTGTTCTGCTGCAGCTTCTAGCTTTACTTTTTGAAGTTGCCGATTTGATAGGTGAAACTTTTTGCCTTATTTGTGCTTTAATGTGCATTTGTTTTGTTGCTAGTAAAGTCAGGAATTTTTTGTTGATTGCTGTACTTCTTTAGTAAGCTGTCAGTTTGGTTGTACTGTGTGTGGAAGTTTTAGAATTTTAGTGATTGTTAAACTCTCTTTACGTACCACAGTACATCAGGTAATCTTAATTGCCAACCACGCCAGACTGAGAGACCCCTGGAGAGGTGGTTAATCAGTGGATTAATCTACCGATGTCCACAGCTGGACCCCGTTACCAGAGGTGGGCCCTGGGCTGCTTTCTCCCACCAGGACTCTTTCCCTGCGCTTCACCTCCCTGTCTCCACGGCTGAGCTGCCTTGCGCCACCAAGCGCTTCCCCAGGGTGTTTCTAACCATGGACTGACACTTCCGAACCGTGAGCCAGGCAGACCATTTCCTCCTTGTGCTGTGTGTCAGGCACTGTGTCCCAGCAGTGGGAAGCTAACCCTTAAAGACAGAAATTCAGTTTCCACCTCATTTATCGTAAAATTGTCCTTGCTTTTAATGTTACTTTAATGTACTTTTGTAAACCTTTCATCTCCCTATATCCAAGTAATCCAAGTACGCTGTAGATAACCCAAACTATATTCCAGCCTACTCCTTTGATGAGTTCTAGTATCTTCAACAGTACCCTCCATATGCTGCAAAGCCTTGTTACAATTCAGTTCATTATCACAGACGTTTTAGTTTAAGATGCGTAAAAACAGATCCCTCCAACTACACTTCATTTGTTGAAAGGCTGATGTTCTGTGCTTAACCTCTAATGGAGTCCAGCTCTGCTCTCTACCCCCAGTTTTGTGCAGGGACAGTACGATGTCCTATGTACGTGAGTCAGACAGGCCCAGAATCTCCAGACACAGAGAGGGGAACCATCCCGGCACTCTGAAAGCTCGGTAAGCAGCCATCTTACTTGAAAAGTGCTGTTTTAATCTGTATCATTGCAACAGTCAGGGTCTTTGGCCGGGATTGGTAATTAACTTTCTAACCATGGCAGGGTCTTTACCTTTTGTGTTATTCTTCTTTTCTTTTGTGTTATTGAGGAACTGTGAATCTGTGCCAGATATATCTTGTATTTCTAAATCACCTAACTGTGATATGAAAATAATGTATACTAAGTGGATTGAATAGAACGAAAAAGACTGCCCAAGCTGGGTCAGCCTCCCAGAGGCTTGGCTTCCCTTTATGTAACAGGGAGCCACGATTTGTATCAGGGTCTGAAATTCTAAAGATTGTGCTTGTCTTGACTGTTTCACACATACTTAAGAAATTAAGGGAGGGCTTTTTCTCCTGTCCTGTATGTGACTGAACAGACATAATCTCATGTGGAAGGAATGCTGTTTTTGCAGATCGCGTCACAGAGAGGGGTGCCAACAACCACGAGGGGTACTGCACTTTAAAGTACCTGGCCCAACAGGTTACAAGCTCTGTGTTCAAATTCAGCTGCAGCCACGAACTCTTGGGGGAGCTGCTCTTAATCTCCTACCTTAAATCGTATTCACAGAAGACAGGACATCACAGACGTTCCCCAAGTAACAAAAGCCAAGTGAAAGCACCAGTCTCACCCACAGCCCTGTAGGATCTTGGAGGGCAGCCTTTGTCCTGCACATGGGTTTTGTTCAGCACTGAGGGTGCTTGCCATTGCAGACTGAGGCTGACCTCTTCGCCCGGCCCGCAGCTCCCCTGCTCCTCTCACCGCTGTGTGCCCTTGCAGATCCGCTCGCCTGATTCTCTGGCTTCCGCAAACCTTGCTGAGTGGGCCCCGCTGCTGCATAAAGTCCTGGTGTGCAGGACCACGCTAAACATGGGTCTGAAATGCGCCTTCCTGGGCCTCAGCCCAAGCCTTTGAGTTGGAGTCTCTGGAGGATGAGGCCTGGGAATTGGTGCTTTTTAATAATAACCACCGGACAAATGCAAGATGCTGTTATTTTTCATCTTTAAAAGAGCAGCCATGGTGCATGAGTGGAGTCTTCTGGGAAATTAAAACCCTGCCTCACAGCCACGGGCAGAACGGTCTAGAAGGGCGTTGCTTGGATGCTTGTCTAATTGTGTGCTTTTCATGAATAACATTAAACACGACTAGAAATAGGCCTGGGAAATTATTCAGTCTTCCTCGGTTTTCTCCCCCGTAACACGGAGGGTTCTGTCTTTAAGGTGCCCGTGACTCACCAGTGCCCTCCTGCTCCACGATGGGTCCATGTGTGATGAAGTTTGTTAGAGTTTTTATGGTTTAAAAAGAGAGATCACATCCTCGGTGGTGGGCGCCCCTGGTTCTGCCTCGCTTTGTTAGCATCTGTTCTCCCTTTCCGTGCAGATGGGGTGGATACCAGTTGGGTTTGGGGGAGCCCTCCGTCAAGGCAGGGCTGTCCCTTGAGGTCCCTCGACTCTGCCTGACCCTGGATGTTTTCTTCTGGGAACAGGTCCCAGAGATGGAGAGACTGGGGCAGGAACCAGGCAGGGCTCAGCCTTCTTGGGGGAGCTGCTCTTAATCTCCTGCCTTTGGCTGCAAACTCCGGGAGGCTCCTCCCTCCTTAGAGCCGTCCTTCACTCTTTCCTTCTGTGTTACGGGCCACGTACACATTTCCTGCAAAAGCTCTTTTTTTCCCCACTTGAGTTAGCCAGTAACAGCTGCTACTACTTGCAACCAAGGAAATTTAATTCCTCTTTCCAGAAAAATCTCTGCTGCCCCTCTCCCTGCACTTACACATCAGCCGGGGAGAAGGCTCCCCTCAGGAAGAAGCCACGGAAGAAAGCTCACCTGCAGAATTTTACCTCCCAGCTGAGGCTGGATTTAGCCTGGCTTTTAATTCTTGTCCAACTCCCGTGATGTGGTCTGACAGTTTGAGGAGTACTGCTTCTCCACGATAAGAAAGCATTTGCCTTAGGGAGGAAGGAGAAGATTGAATGGGAGTGTTTTATATTCACTTGAACCACAATTATTTTGCTGACACAGGGCAAGGTATTAACAGGGTTTTGCTGTTGGGGAATTAAAAGCCATTTGGCCTATTCCTTGTTCAGGTGTTTCCCATTTTTAATATTGTAGCTTAAATGCAGTAACATGTGCTTAAGGAAAAAAAAGAAAATGTGCACCCTGACTTCCAGGAATATCCGGATTCCCTGTGACGGTGGTGGCTAGGGACATCTGATTTGCCAGGCTTCCGTGTCAGGTTCCAGTGTTGCCCCTCCCTAATCTCCCTCCACCCCTCAACCCTTTCCTTAGCCATCTGCTTTCTCCTGTAGTGTCTGGTCTCTTCCCTAGCTCTGCATCCCAATCATTTGAGCAGATTTTAAAAATATTGATCCTTCCCCCTAACCAATGTTTTCCCCCCAAAATATCGATCCATCTCAGACATGAGTCACTTCCTCATTTCTGGGACACAATATACCACACCTGAAACTTAAAGGAGAGGGCTGTTTTGGCCCACTTTTTGGAAGCTTCCATCTTCCCATAGTTGGCAACATGGCAGAAGGGCCCGGTGGAAGGGAGCTGCTCACGTCATGGTGAACAGGAAGCAGAAAGAGAACGGAGGGGCCACACAACCAGCCAGTGCCTCTTCTGACCAGGCGCTGGATCTCAACGGCAAGTTGCCTGTGGTCCCCTCCTGATTCAGTCACCTTCTCAAAGCCCTGCAGACAGGAGGTTCTTGGGGGGCAACTAGACATAAACCAGAACTCCCCAACACGGAGGTGCTAGCTTAACTGGTGAGGGGGAGAGTCTGGGTATGACACACCCATAAAGTGGATTCATTTTACCTCAGGTGATCCTACTGTGCAGCCACGTCGGATAACCCATGTCCCAGCTAAAGACTTGGCAAACATGATCCCAGGGCCAAATCCGGTCCTGTGCTGTTTCATAAAGAAGGCTTTGCTGGAGATGACCATACTTGTTGTTTTACATACCGCCTGTTGGCACTCTTGCTACAGTGCAAGAGCTGAATAATTGTGGCAGAGACCTTATCCTCTGCAGAGTCTGCTCAGTATTTGTCATCTAGCCTGTCTCCACAAAGGTGTTTTCTTCTTTGCTCTGGAGCCATGGTCCCACACTTACTCATGCAGTGGCCTTGCTTTGTAGGGCTTGCTAGGACACACTGCCAGCCCCACCTTCAGAGACCCTCACCCGGGTGGGTTTCGTGGGTAGACCCAGGTGATTCGCATTTGTAACAAGTTCCCTGAGGAGCCCACAGTGACCTCCTGGGGCCGTTTGAGAATCCAAGGCAAGATCTGTGCTTCTCAGATGTTACCTATCTACAAACTCATGACTTCAGTTTGGCCACGAGCCACAAATAAGGCCCCAAGCACTGTTTGGATTCTCAACTCTATAGGACCATTCACTGTGTTGCTTTCTCTGCTATAATGTCCAGTTTTCACCCATTCTCAAGCCTTATTGTCCCTTCCTGAGCTGAGGCCTGAGGGCTCTTAATCTGAGTGGAGCCCTGTCAGTGCCTTGCACTTGGCACTTTTGGGTGTCACCGTGATGACTTGTGTCCCTGTGTTTTCCACTAGAGAGAAATCTCCTGGGCAACATTACAAGAGGAGAGATGAAGGCATAGAAAGGTGACCATCAAAAGTAGTTGGACTAGTGGAGTTCTCATGTTTTTCTTCTCTTTATTTGAAGCAGGTGGCACAACTTTGGGATTCCTTGCCCCAAGAGAAGTTAGTTACCTGGTGGGCAGCAGAGACTGCTTAGCATCAAGGATGTGTCTATTTCATTTAAAGGTCTAGATTCATTGAAGGTCCCATGTTAAATGTCCCAGGGGGAAGGTGAGAGCTGGGAACCACCTGGAAAAATTAAGATACAGCTTTGCTCTCTCAGCCTGGGAAGGGAGGCAGGGGGACCCGTGTTTTCTGCTTTGCAAGATAGTACCCAAAGCTCAAGTAGGAGCAGCTGTGTGGGGTCCAGGAAGACTGGATGCTGGGCCCTGGGACACCCAGGCCTGGGAACTGTGTTAGTCACTTTCCTGTTGTTGGAAAAGAGAAATACCTGACACTCACAATTTGATGGAGGAGAGGTTTATTTGGCTCAGGGTTCCCAGTGGTTCAGTCCATGGTAAACTGGATCCAGAGCAGAAGCGGGATGATAGAACGGCCTGGCAGACAGCTTCTCTCACGGCAGCCATAAACCAGCGAGAAGACAGGAGAGCCAGGGACACAAATACAGTTACCGATCAGCCCTGCAGCGAGCCACCTCAAGCAGACCCCACCTCTTGACGGCTCATTCAGCTATGAACTCATCAGTGGATGAATTCACTGGTGGAGACAGCATCCTGTGATCCGGTCACTTTCCAAACACATGAGACTTTAGGGAGAGGCCTTAGAACTAACCCTATCCCTAGGGCGATACAGAAGTGGTGTTAGCTGGCTGCCAGGACAGCGGGGGTTTTGCTAGTGCTGTTGTCTATGCTGGTCATGGTGACTGGGAGTTCTCTACACTCCAGGCACAAATAAGCTTCTCAGGTTATCGTGCAACCCTAAAAGAAAACCTGATACATCCCTGGCCAGAGAGCCAGAGGCTTGGGATCAAATTTGAATTGATCTAAAAGAAACCACCTTCATGTGATATATTTTGCCAACTTGAACTTTTAAACTATGACCCACAACTGTGCGTACTTCTAGAAATATTATTTAAGAAAATCACATAATCAGAAAGAGGGTCCAACTTTATAAATGCATTTTCTGTGGAGTTAGTTATTTGAAGTATTTTAAAACATTGATACCACTTTAAAGTGAACTTCTTTGCAAAATTCATGTACAAGTTTCTAATGACAAGATGTGTTCTTGATATTTTGGGAAATGGGTTTACAAGATGTCATATACAGTCAGATTGCAATTTTGTTTAAATTTAATATGTATATCTGTGGCCAAAATGTGTTGAAAGGATAAAATAAAATATTTATAGTAGTTATCTCTGGGAGTTAGAGTCATTTTTATTTTCATCTTTGTAGCTTTCTGAATTTGTCAAAATTTTGACAGTGAAATATGTATATACATATTGACATCAGGAAACAAATTAGGGTTATTTTAAAAAATAGGTTTGAGTCTTAAAAAGAAAATCTCATTTGGATGCCACAAGTACTGAAATCTTCACAGCAGTGTCAAGTCTAAATCTCAACTTGTCTGACAAGCTGGCTTTTCTGTTCCAAGGCCTTAGCTAACAAGCTTTTAAGGTGATACCTAGGTGACTCGCTGTGAGCATTTTTGGTGAGGAAGGACGGTCTTCTCTCCCTAACATTACCAAGTCCAGTTTCAAGGTTACTGTCCAAATGGCTGTTCCTCACAGTTTCTTAAAGGTTAGGGAACTCGGTACCAGGAAGTTCGAGTCTGGTTCAATTCTCTGCTCTCTGCTTGAGAGGGTGTACCTTTGCACTAACCCTCACTCACCATCTGTAAAATGGGGCGATGGTCATGCCCATCTCACGGCTGTTACAAAGATTTCCTGGGTCACCTGGTACAGCTGTGTCCTTCCTCTACTGTGGCTTTTCAATGACTCTCTCAGGTCTGTGTTTTCTTGTGTGCGAAATGCTGCTTAGTTTCCAAGCCAGAAGTGCAAATTGAAACCAGGGTAAGATACCATCTCGTGGCCTTCAGCCTGGAGAAGGACACGCGCAGTGGGAATGCTAGACGCTGACGGTAAACACTGAGAGACCCCTGGGTATGGAACCTATAGCTCCCTGGAGACAGCACAGCATTATCTAACACAGTCAAGGGCGGCGGCTGTTTGAAGGCTGGCGTCGTTCTCCCCCCGACTTTGTGTTCTAAGACAGGAATGTGCGTGTGAGGGGGAGCGTGCACTGAGGGTGCGGGCAGCAGCAGCCTTTGGAATAACACAAGTCTAGAAACACCCCCAATGTCCACCGATGAGAGAACCGATGGGACAGTCTGGAGCTGAAAAGGAGTGAGCTGCGGACACATCAGGAAGCGGCAGAAGCCAACGCAGAGCTGGGCAGGAGGAGGAGACACAGAAACACACAGGGTGGATCCCTTAGTGTGAATTCCTGATAAGCAACACCCGCTCGCTCAGGTTTGAGGATGTAGGCCAAGCCTGAGACTGTGTTTTCCAAAGATGGGAAAACCAATTCCTCTAACAGGCAGGACAGTGGCTCCCTGTGGAGGCAGGGAAGGAATCGTGGTAAGGAAGGGAGACCCGTGAGGCTTCAAGTGGCTGCAAATATTGTCATGATTTCGGTAGCAGTTCCCCCAGGGTCCACTTGATATGCATTCTCGTGGCCTACCTGCCTTATGCACTGTGTGTCACATTTCACCAACCATCTGAAGTGTCTCTAGAGTGTGGCACCCTGGACAGGTCCCTGGTGTTCTGACCTAACAGCAGGGTTCCGCCTCCAGCTCCTTATGACAGGCATGCAGGGCTGCAGGGGAAAGCAAGTCTCGGCTCTGTGGGCCCAGGAGGAATCTGGGGCCAGGCTTTTTCTTCTGGCTGTGGGGACAGGCTACAACAGAGGAGAATTTTGGAGAAAAAGGTGGTGCACTGTGCTCTTGAGCAAAGCACAGATGTTGGAAGAGGGAGCGTGGCGCCTGCCCACAGGACAGGACTGGGGGCCGATTTCCCTTTCTCCTTCCCTTGAGAGCATCTGCCCAGCACTGACAACCCGCCCGCTGTGCAGGACCGGCTGCACAGAGAGAGATGCTCTCATGTCTCCTCGCCCAGGCATGCTCCGTGAGGCCAAGCCGAGCATCAGAGGGGCGAAGGGAAATCAGAGTTCACACGAGGAGTCCTGGCAGGAAAAGAAAGGAAGGAGCCAGGCTATGGTTAGTACATTGTACCAACGTAGGCAATTCAGAAGTTTAAATGAGAGACTCAGCAGGAGCCAGGGTTCTTTGTAAATATCCTCATCCCCTGCAAGAGGAGGGCAGGGAGATTTTGTGATCCTGGTCCACGCCCTGGAGGAGGGGTGGCCTGACTTGCTCTCCCTTCCTTTGGCTCTGGCTACTTTTGCTGGCGACTGCCTTGAAGGGTTGCCGTGCCACCCCGCCATGGAGTCAACTGCTTACGGACCGAAACCTCCACAAACACTAAGCTAAATAAACCCTTCCTTCCTGCATTGTGGGTGTCTGGTATTTTGTCCCAGCAATGAGAGAAAAATAACGGAGACAAGCCAGAACACTGAGAAAATAATCTTGACTAAGAATAGTTGAGAAGATGACAGGTAGGAAGGTGATACCATTCTCATCAGCATCAAGACAAATTAATACTGAGAAATTAACCTAACCAAGACCTCTGCAATGAAAAGGGTAGCACTCTGAAAAAGGAGATTGAAGAGGACATCAGAAAATGGAAAGATAGCCCCGCTCTTGGATAGGCAGAACCAGTATTGTCAGGATAGCCATACTCCCAAAATGATACGCAAATTTAATACAGTCCTGATCAAAATACCAACAGCATTCCCCGCAGAACTAGAGTGAGCAATAGTAAGATTCATACAGAACCAGAGGAGACCCAGAATATCAAAAGCAATCCCAGGAAACAAGAGCAAGGCAGGAGGCACCATACTCCTGGACTTAAAGTTATATTAACAAAGCTACAGTGATAAAAAGAGCACAGTACTGGCATAAAACCAGACACATGATCAGATAAACACAATAGAAGCAGAACCAACCCTAGGGGATTTAGCTTTCTGATTTTTGACAAAGGGGTCAAAAACACACATTGGAGAAAAGACAGCTCTTTAATAAATGGTGCTGGGAAAACTGTCTATCCACAGGCGGAAGGTTGAGTGTAGACCTCTATGTCTTACCATGTACTAAACTAAGTTCCAAATGGATCAAAGAAGTTGAGTGTAATAGCACAGCCTAAAATCCTAGCACTAGAGAGGCTGAGGCAGGAGAAACACCACAAGTTCAAGGCCTGCCTGGACTACACAGAAGATCCTGTCTCAAAAACCAACAAAACAAAACAAAACAAAACAAAACAAAAAGCAGGTCTAATATCTAAATGCTAAAACACAAGCACTTAATACTTTGGGAGATTTCATAGTTAAAATTCTTTGAAATTCTGTGAAAACATAGGTGAGGACTTTCTAAACAGAACCACGATGCTACAAGAAATAGTATCAGCAATCAATAAGAGTAATCATAATTCAAAAGCTTTCTTCACAGCAAAGGAAACAGCCAACAGAGTGAAGAGACAACCTATAGAATTGGAAAAAATTGTGCCGCCATTCCTTGGACATAGAAGACTATGTAAAATATGTAAAGAACTCATAAAAATGAGATCCCCCCGTAATAAAAAAAAACTCAATAAAAAATGGGAAACTGAAATAAACAGACACTTCTCAGAAGTACTAATAGCTCAAAAACATGAAAAAGTGTTGAACATCACTGACCATTAGAGAAATGCAAATTAAAACAACACTGAGATTCTATTTTATTCCGGAAAATATGGCCATCATTAGTTAATCAAATAATAAATGCTGGAGAAGAATTTTTGGTTGCTATGTAAACTGGTAAAAGCACTGTGGAACTCATTATGCAGATTCCTTAAAAATCTAAAACTAGAAATTCCCTTTGACTCAGCTCTTCTCCTTCTAGGACTTTTCCTGGGAATGTTACAGACGTCACCCTTGGTGATCCATGAACACCCATGCTTCCATCAGCCCAACTCACAGTAGCGAAATCATGAAGGTGGCCTGTCCGTTCACCAGCAGATGAATGGATGAAGAAAATGAGGTCCTGACACCTAGCGGAGTACTACACTGGCACCAAGGATGACATGAGTGCTTTATAGGAAGATGGTGCGACTGAGACCATAAGAGTATGTGCGATAAACCAGAAACACAAGCTTAAGCATCACATGGTCTCTCTTATATACATAAAGAGCAAAATAAAAGGTAGATAACAGGAAGTTGGGGGGGCTTCTTCAAATGGGAGGGGCATCAAGGGGCGGAGGGCGTCCGGAAGCAGAGGGAGAGGGTGACGCGTTGAGATCTGCTGTGTGTGTGTACCAGCTCCTGGAAGGGATACAGCCGTTGTGCAGAGCAAACATGCACTAAGAAAAGTAAAAACTGGGGGGAAAAGGACAAGTAATGTGATACAATGAAATAAACCAATGTGATCATTCCAGAAATTCTAATTTTGAACTGAAATTAAGCTGACACGCAGAATGAAATAATGAATTAGGACCGAAGCATATGCGGTGTAATATGTGTCTCAAAATCCTGAAAGCACACAGAGGTGGGAATCGTGAGGGAAAAGGAAGAAGAATTAAAAGACGCCTAAACATGCATACAGAGGCTCTAGAAGGAGGGAGAGAGGCAGCCTTTCATTTTCCTGGGCGAAGGGGACTTGGGTCTGAAGGGTGTCGAGTCCCCGGTGTCATTTGAGAAGAAACGACAACATATCTGGAACAGCACACCTCACCCTGGCCCTGAGTAAGGTCCGCAGATGGCGCAGCGAGAAGGACTCGCAGCCCCTGGGCCGCCAGGAGGGTGTGCGCACGCGAGCGGCTCAGACAACTGCTGTCCCCTGTCCTTTCCGAGCAAACGACCTTTGTCAAACAATTACTCAGGGAGTCTGAACGAAAACTCGAGATAGGAATGTATGAAGAAGAAAGGAAACAGTCAACCTTCAAAACGTTTAGCTAAACCCTCGCCGAGACCATCAGCCTGGGAGCTTCGCGGTCCGGACCCGCGATGCCCTGAACCCGAGGGCGCGGGACAGCTGAGCCACCGCTGCCCGGCGAGGACAGGGCTGGGCGGGAGCCAGCGCGCGGACAGGCCAGATGGCCAGGAGACAGCTGGTCCCCGGAGACAGGCCCCGAGACGCCCGGCGCAGTGGAAAAGGAGCCGCGTCCCTGGGGCTCTCAGCAAGGAGGAAGGGACCCCTAAGGGGACGGAAACAGCCGGGACAGAGGCACAGGGACCGGGCTGGCACGGCTCACTGGGCCATGCTAGCGAAAGGGAAATAATCGATTTGCCTCCGAACCTGTTTTCTTTTCCTCCCTCCCTCCCTCCCTTCCTTCTTCCTTCTTTCCTCCCTTCCTTCTTCCTTCTTTCCTTCCTTCCTTCCTTCCTTCCTTCCTTCTTCCTTCCTCCC
>PVJX010023943.1:0-28656 GCA_004027295.1 Dolichotis patagonum | reverse complement strand
CTGAACCGAATAACAGAAAATGATCAATGGGTACTATAATATCTCATTTTTGATAAAAAAGAAAAAAATTTGTTTGAACTATCACACATATTCAAATTCCAATAAGACACAATGTGATAGATAGAACCAATGGTAGTAGAACAAAAAAAGCATGGTAGGACTTCTAAGAAGGATGATATTAAATCAGCAATAGCTGTCAATGTTTTGTTTTCTTCAAAACAGCTATTCATATCATCAAGTATGATATAGTCAAACAAAACAGGATAAAACCATTCCAACTGATGATTGAAAACTTTGAAAGACTTCGAAGCTATGAGATGGAGACTCATGCTTACCATAAAGTCTTATATACTCTTATCAAATCTCATATTAGGGAGACTATGTGGTATTTACCCTTGTGAGTTTGGTTTATTTCACTTAAGAGAATGGTCTCAAGTTGTGTCCATTTATTTATAAATACCTCGATGTGATCATTCTTTATAGCTGAGTATTACTCCATTGTATAAAAATGCCACAACTTTTTTATCCATTCCTCAGTTGATGGGCACTTAGGTTGTTTCCAAGATCTGGCTATTACAAATTGTGCTGCTATAAACATGGGTGCACATATATCACTGTGGTATGATGTTTTCAGTTCTTCTGGGAATATGCTTAGAAGCGGAATAACTGGGTGGTGAAAATAGTTTAAAAACATATTAAATCAGTTGGAAACAAAATGGTGTCTCCAAAAAAAGAAGTCATTTATTCGCAACTCCCCATGGAATCCCCAGCACTGTATCTGATGTGACAACGTCCAGAACCGTATAAGAAAGTGGAGAGGGGTCTCTCTTTCATGCATCTATTTTTTCTCTCTATTATAAGGAGAATACTTTTTATAGGTGTCTTCTAGCTTACATTTCTCATAATTTTTTTTGGCCAGAAACAGATTTTTTACTGTAGCCAATCTATAGGGGGAAATGTACGGAGTTTCCTTGAATCTCTTAAACTAGTTATGAACCTTTCTATAGATCTGAGTATACAGTTACCCAGAAAACTTAGAGTTTTGCTGGCCATGAAGGAGTGGTGCTTGGGAGGGAGAAGATAAGGTGAATGCTTAACAGATTGTGTCTTCTGCACCTAACATTGTAAATGAAGCTGAGTGCACATAATGTAACACGGCGATGTGGAATTCTAAAGGGAAATGTAAGTTGTAACGTCCATGGCAAGCGGGACCTAGATTAGGTGTCCTTAAGGCAAAGCATTCTTCACAGGCAATGGAGACTCTGTGAATAATTTTGTGTAATGAATTTGGTGGTCTTGGGTAAGTCTCATATTCACAACTTGACAGAGTAGCCAGTGTGCATCTGAGAATGGATGTCCAGGATATCTCTTACGCTGTGTTCACTAGTAATTATTTGGAGCAGCGGGTGAGGACCGCAAGAAGAAAGTGGAGTGTATACAGTACCCAGGAGTACTGAGAAGCCCGCCCATTGACACGTGGGCTGGAGTGCTGAGGTATCTGTAGCTCTGAAGAGGCAGTGACCGGTTTCTCTGCAGTTCTTGGCAATGCACTACTTCACATGGAGATGTGATTTCAACCTCGGTGGGCTGGAGGGTATATTAGTCACTTTTCTTGTTGCTGAGTCTAAATACTAGCTACCCACAACTTTGAGAAGGAAATGATTTATTTGGTTCATGGTTTCAAATGTGTCAGTCTATGATCAGCTGGCTCCAGAGCAGGAAAAGCACAGCAGGAGAGTGTGGTAAGCAAAGTTTCTCACCTCACCATGGCTGGGAAGCCGAGCAGGGAAGAGAGGAATTGGCTTGGGATCGGATGGGAGTCCCCAAGGTCAGGCCACCCAGACACACCCAAAAGCATACTCTACTAGTCCCATAGGTAGCTTCCAAGGAGATCAACTTGAGAATTAAGTTTAACTGGGTGAGTGGAACCAAGAAGGCCTGCAGGTGTGGTCAGAGGGAGGCCGTGTCTGCCACACTGACTGACAGGAGCCAGGTTTCTGCGCCTTTGATGAGGGAATGACTGATAGTTTCTGGTTCTGGGAGGCAGAATGGACTGTACAGAGTGAAAGTTTCTGGGAGAGAAGCTCCTAAAAATTTGAAGAGCTGGTGGATCAAGATCTAGTGTTTTTGAAGCCCTGAGTGAGGTGGGACTTCATGTTCAGATGCACCAGAAATGGGAGGAAACTGAGTCTCAGGAACCACACTGTAGAGGAGATGGAGAGACCTCAGCATGGAATCACCAAGTCCACAGTTTGTGCAGCATCGTGGGTGGGTGGTGCCTATCACTCTGTCACTGTTATGAGTGGAATTGCTGTCTCTCATCATTAGAACAAAGAGAAATTATCTAGAGCTCTGGGTGGAAACAGTAGTTTGTCTCATTCACTTGCAGGAAAGTGGTATTTGTAGCTTTCTTTGGGGTTATTCAGGATGTAGCCTAGCATGTGTTGGGTTTGTTTGCTTCACTGAGAGAAGGTATGTCAATGTCCCGGTGCGTGTGAAATTAATGGAAGGACTTTTGTTTGTGACTATAGCAGTAATACTGAGGTAAATCCGTGGATCTGCTGCAGTGGGCAAAGTGAGCTCAGGGTATCTGCAGTGCTGTGGGGGAGGTTCCAGTGTGTCTCCCTAGCTACAGTATTGAGACAAGTGTCCTTAACTGGAGATGGTGTCAGAAGACCTGGCTCTTGCAAAAACCTGTATATCTTAAATATCAAGGACGAGTGTTAGAAATGTGAAGAATTACTTGCGCAGGTTTCTGCATGGCTTTATCAATGACTATGGACAGAGCTGATACTTTGGAAACCCTAGAGGATAAAGAACCTATGTATTTGCAAAAATCTTTGATTAAGTATATGTGTATATGAGGGAAAAAGATTCAATAAAGCTGAGTATTCTGTTCACTGTATGGTGTCTATGTGGCTGTGCTGTGTTTCCATTGTTAAGTATGCATCACCACCACCTCTTTTGCCTCTAATGACAGTAGAAGACAAGCAGCAAATTCTTCTGCTCTTCTCCACTGGTTCAGATTTAAAATATGCCAGTGAAAACTATTTAGAAAGTGTTTCTTGGAGACTAGTTCAGGCAGACACGTAATTAGACAGGACATTCATAGCAGATCCCTAGGGAGTAAAAGCAGCCATCCAGTTCAGAACAACAAACAGAGATCTTTGGTGGTAACTGCTCTGACTTTACCTGGCCCAGATCACTCAGCAGGTGTATAAGTGTCTAATCTCTGTTTTAAGCTCTTACAAATATGGACAACATGGGTGAATTTTGTTCTCCTAACTGAACATGAACTGAAACAGCGATTCCAGTATTTCCTACACTATTTGCCTAAACTTACATACATTAGATTGGACACAACAGAGGATAGGAAACGTTAATTGGTCTGGCTAAAACCGTCTCTACAAACATCTGTCCAGACTGCATCAACTAAAGTGTAAAGTGGAGTTATGAAATTCTACTGTGGCACTGCACATTTCAAAATCTGGTTTTATTTATGTAGGCTTTTAATTCTGTCAGCGATTGTCCACTGAGACTCTCGTGCTAACTTATGATTACGATTATAATAGAACTAAGACAATGAAATTTAGATGTTGCCATTCACTGAAACAAAATGAGATTTTGACAGTACATAATGGCATAATAAAGTGATAAAGAAAAGCACAAGTATTAGGGCTCCAGAGATGGGAGAGAAAGGAGTCAGTATTGGGGTTATTAGAGACAACTCTGAGATGAGAAATTTCTTGTTTTCTCTTGTTTAAATTGTGGTAAGATACTCATCACAAGAGTTATCATCTTAACTCTTTAGAGTATACAGTTTACTAGTGCTAATGTATTCACGTTGTTCAACCAACCTCAGAATTCTTTTTTACTTTATAAAACTGAAACCATATATCTGTTAACTAATTCTCCATTCTTTGTAGCCTGTCCATTTCTCATTCTCTGGAAATCACCATTCTGCTTTCTGTCTCTGTAAATTTGATTACTTTGGGAACCATGCGCAGTTGGGAATTGTATGCAGTCTGCCTTTTTGTCTGACTTATTTGACTCAACATGATGTCCCTGAGATGTCTCACAATGTTCATGAGTGGTGGCGGGTTTGACGAATGCCTGAAAGAACTGAAAGATTTTGGAGACTTGGAAAAGAAAACTGCAAGCAGGGTAACATATACAGTTATTGAAAGTACTTCAAAATTCCAGGTTTTATATATCTACCAGCATGGGAGTATATTGTTTCTAATGCCTACCACACTTACTATTAAATGAATCATTTTATTTTGATAAGAAGAGAAAATATAGCAGAGTAAAACAAAAACATTAGAAATACAGGGAAGTTGAGTAAATTATTATAACAGTGAAAAAGTTTTAGACCCCAGTGTCTGTCATTGCATATAAAAAAGACAGATACAAAATGCATATGTAAATAATTTGAAACATATAATTGATATTTAAATATATATCTCCAGCTGTGAGACTTACAACTAAAATATTTTGGGTTACTTTTATTACATTGATAAATACTGGTAGCCAAGGGAAAAATGTAATATATATAAACCCAGAAGTAAACTATTTTATCCCCACATTAAGACAAGATGGCAATATTAGCTTTAGGTTATCATATCAAAGGAAAAAATTAGACTAAGTCAGAAGTCCTGTTTTTGATTATTTCTTGATCTTTCTGCCAGCAAATTTCCTCTTCTTTTAGTTCATTTGCTTATCTGTGAGATAGGAAAAAAAGATACCTAAGGACTCCTTTCAACATTGTGTGACATTCAGATAAAAGGAGAGGAAATTTTAGTATTCTTTTGAGAAGTGTTTGTTGATGGTATAGTGCACACATGTCCTGTTCATTTGACCAGAATAAAATGGGAGAAAAATAAAAAGAGAAATCAAGGTATATCAAGTACAGATATGAATTCCCCATGATGAATGTGATTATTATATATACCTAAATTGCACTAATAAAGTTAAATAAGTTTAAAAAATTATATGTGAAAAAATTACAACTTAGGGACTACCCAACTATGTTTAGAAGGTTCAAAGGAGAATTTATAGAACATTTTAAAAATGCATCTTAAGAAAATGCATAATATATTCAGAGAATAGGAAAACATATCCATCATTTTCTTTCCAATGAGTAATTTATGATCCTCAAAATACATTGCACAATTCTCTTTTATGCTACTAGTTCCTCTGATGGTTTTAGAACTAGAGAAAGAAAACAAGTTATTTCAACTGAAAATCACTGCACTGGGCCACAGCATATAAAATAAAGTTTGTGATGTTGTGAAGGAAAATAGAAATACAAGAAAATAGGTAATCAAGGGGAAATGGAAAAGTTTGAAAAATCAATTGGAGTTAAAAAGATCAGTTATGAAATTAAAGATAGTGGTGATTTCTCCAAAGCTTGACTATTAATAGTCTGATACATGCTGCTCCTAAAGAGTCCTTAACACCAGGAGGAGGATGTAAAAGCTGGTGGTAAAAAAATACCTAACTAACAAAAATCAGTTTGATCTTATTACAAAATACATAGCTATTATTTCAGTGGGAGCTGGAAAGTGTATAATACTAACTAAGGTAGGAAACCTAAAGAATAGTTCAAGTGAATATTGGAAAATAACTGGTTAGTTCCGGCATTGGTGTTAATTCAGACAAATATGAATTTAATCCCAAACTCTATGATTTAGCCACTGAAGGACCTTGGAATTTCTGAGCTTCAGAGTCCTAAAATGTGAAACCACACCAATAATAGTATTTTGCACCATTAAATTGCTGTAAGGATTCAATAAGATGATGAGGATGCAACACATAACATGCTGAGAAGGAGTGTCTATGATCCACTGGATAGTAGGGATGTTGCTATGTGACATATCCTTGGAAAATAATGGAAGCCTGTCCTCTATAATGTTGGGAAAACTGTTCATGGGGGTGTGTCTTGCCTGATGGAGTCCATTGTAAACTGCAGAGGGTGCTAGAGGAAGTTGCTGGTTGTATGTTGTTGGTCACTGTGCACTGAAGGATGTAAATAGTGGGGAAGTTATCTGGGCTGCATAACTTCGGTGCTAGAGGAACCTCATTGCTGTAGGAACCAGGTGCTGGAGAAACCATGTTTGATAGGAGTGAAGTGCTGGGGAAGTTTCCATGCTTCAGGTGCCAGGACTGGAGAAGCTGTGTGCATGGCAGGAACTGGGCACCGAAACCTTTACACACTGCAGGAGATTAGGGAGTAGAGCATGCTGGAACCATAAAGATGACCAATCCCTTTCCTCCTCCATTAATTGTCTTTCTCGAGTTCTGTTAAACAGAGTTTAACAGTGTCCCATAGAGCAAAGAAAACATGACTCAAGACCACTGTCAGTTTCACAAATCAAGAAATGAAAAGTAGATTTGGAGCCGAGAAGGAATGCACTGATTATTCACACGCTAGCTAACCCAATTTCCTCTTTGGAATACATCAAGTGGGGAAGCTTACTTTATGGGTTTACATAGGTGTGAATGGCCAAACAGAGATAGGTAGTCCAAATCCTAGGAAGGACCATTTAAGACTGGTGACTACCAAAGGCGGGGAGGAATTTTAGCTTGTTTCTGTCCATGTGTATTCTAATTCCCTCTTCCTCCTAAGATACAAAAAAAATGCTAAGCTTATTCATCAAACTCTGAGCCACAGTTATATTTTCTAGGAGGTAGGAACACTGCCATATATAACAAAATCAATACTACACATTTTCTCTTTCAGTTCTTCTCCTTCCTCTTCCTCTCCTTCCCCTTCCCCTTCTCCTTCTCCTTCCCCTTCCTCCTCCTCCTCCTCCTCCTCCTCCTCCTCTTCTTCTTCTTCTTCTTCTTCTTCTTCTTCTTCTTCTTCTTCTTCTTCTTCTTCTTCTTCTTCTTCTATGTTGCTGATGAGAGGAAGTCTGCCACTCCTGACATTCTCCACAAAACCACCCCAGACACCTGGTCAGTGTGTTAGGCCTTATACCATGTGGCTAGTCAAGGTTATAAGGTTATAAGAATTTAAGGTGTGAAATTAGGGTAGGGACAAAAATAGTTGCAGACTCAAGACTCAGCTTCTCAAACATTGTACACTGTGAGAAACAGGTACTTGGTCAAGTCATGAAAACAAGATATTTGTTTCCTCTTGGCTTTGTTTCCAGTGTTCATCTCCCTGTAGAATCTACAGAGATGGATTGTGATTTGCAGAATGGATCCAGGCAGCTACGTTTTTTGTGACAGTACCAACAAACACCTTCAAGCCACTATGTTAACCGTTGCCACCTTGTTTTTGTATCCAAACATACAAAGTGATTAGCTTTTAAATAACACAATTCGTGGCCGGATATGGTGGCTCACGCCTAAAACCCCAGTACTATGAGGGGATGAGGTAGGAGGACTGTTGTGAGTTTGAGGTCAGTCTGGGCTACAGAGCGTGTTCAAGGTCTCCTGAACTACATGGTAAAAACCTGTCTCACACAGACAAGAAAAAGAATCACATGTCATGTGATAACAACAATGAAAGAGAACACTTAAATAGTAATTTACACTAAACATTCATATAGAATTTTACAGTTATTCAAATTTAAGTCATTGCACAACTTCTAAACAATACCAGCTTTTACTCCCACTTTATGCCTTAGAAAAATGAAGCTGAAAGATTGAATACATTTCCCAGAATCACATAACTTTAAAACAGCAGAGTAGAGACTTTGGTTAAGGTATATTGATTCTTGTTCCCATGTTCTTTTTTTTCATGTTCGAGTTGTTTTCAGTTTTTATTTTTTATTAACATATGTTTGCATTTCATTGCTACATTCCCTGTGGGGAATTGGTACATGTATATAATGTGCTTCAATTCATTTTTCATCCCTTTCTCTTCTCTTCGATACTATTTCAATTAAATAAAGATATTTTTAAAAATTCTTACACATAGTAGGCATTGCATAAACACTGATCTTCTAAGCCCCTGTGCTGCTCTTCTGTGAGCTGCTTTCTCTGCACAGGAGGTGATCTGTTAATACAGCTTCTTTTCAGCTCCCATTGCTATGGTAATGCAAATTATTTAACATCTTGTTCTAAAGGCCAAGATCCCAACTGAGATCATCCATGGGGCTCCCGCTATAATGAGCAAGACTTCTGGTGGTGGGAAGAGATATATTTTGATCCCTGTCTGCAGTATTACAAAGTTGTTTTACCATTTGTAATTTTCCTTTATTGGGAAACAAGATAAATTCACCCAAGTCTGTTCATGCTGCTTATACTTCTACATTTTTTCAAGTTCTTCTCAGGAAATGTTACTCTAAAATCAGCATTTAGAACAGCAGGGTCAATTGTTACAGATATATTCTGAGGGAAACAGAGAATATCTGATGCTTTTAAAGGGAGTTTTCCAAACATATTTACTACTGAGGACTAATAGCTTTAGAAAAAATCAATGTTCCTGCACCGTGGATGCCATTCCACATTTAAACAGTCCCACATTTATTCAGTAGCTGTGTCCAACACAAATGTGCCATTTATCGACAATATAGAACACTTGAATTACTTTATTACTAAAATTTAGAAAATGGGTAATGCTCTTCCTGTGTTTCTAGACCATCTTCATGAGTCGTTCTTGAACTTACCATGCAGTGTTCACAGGAGTATGTGTCCTCCTGGACTCTGGTAAAACTTCTTTTCTTTGTTCTCTTCCTTTTCACCACTTCTTTTATTCAGAATCTTGAGAGGAGACATCTGCTTTCTGCAAGTCACCTCTGGGTACCATTCCTTTCTTTTAGTCCTCCAGAATTTCTCCTTATTTTTACTCTTCTAGCCTTCCAACACTAGTGGGACATTTCCGTCTGTTTAAAAATCTTAAAAGGATTTCTGGTTTTCTAGTTGAACCTAAATGATAGAGAAAAAAAAATTAATGTTTATTTTAAAGAGTCAAGTGCTTTGAAGGAAATAAGCAAAGTAAAATGGAACTCTTAAACTTGGAGCAAAGCCTCTTAGGAGCAAAGCTGTTTGAGCTTCAGTTTGGATTATGAGAAGGAAATAAAAATAAGACCATCTTCAAGATGTGAGTTTCAGGGAGAGGAACTCTTCTGTGGATGATGTTTAGTGGTAGCTGGGATTTGAGGCATGGCATTAGAGCTGAAGAAAGCTGGGTAGAAGTATTATAGGCAGCCTTTGGGGTGGATGCTTGAGGGAGTCAATTCCGAAGATTCTTTACAGCTGTGGGTGGAGGTATATTCCTTGAAGGCCAGACTTCAACACAAAGATGGAAAGATTACATCTGCCTACTGATAAAGAATAATGATTGATGCTCTAAATAGGCATCAGTCACCTAGGAGAGGGACCACGACCTTGACCCATACCTTCCAGGAAAAGTCCTAGTTCTCTCCTTGCACACTTGCTATACCACTTGCTTCCTCACTGGACCAATATTACCTGAGTGACTATATTTGTGATCTTTCTAGTTGATCATAGTTTTGTCCTATTTTGTACCTGCCTCATGACTTTTCCATTGGATCAATATTACATAAGTGTCTCTACTTATAATTTTATTGGTTGATCATAGTTTTGACCAACCTTATACCCTTTTCATGATTTCATACACACCTCCTGGTTTTTGCTCTATAAAGCCTCCCCTGTTAGTTGAGTCCACAACAACCCATTCTCCAGGTCTCCTTCTATCTCTCTTAGACAAAAGCCATCTTTCCCTCAATAAATATTTTCCTGACCTGAGAAAGACCCTCCCAAAAAACGTGGTACCCTCTACACACAACGGGAATCCATGCTGCCCTCAGCAAACAGGAATTAAACTCTTTAAGGAAATTTAGGACTGGATATGTAGTCTCCCTGATGTGCCAGAACCAATTTTATATGCACAGCTGTGATGACTGTCCTTGCAGTTTTGACCTCAAACACTCCTTTCAGATTCTTTGGGACTGCAACTCTTAACTCCAAATCCTATATATACATAGCTTCCCTTCACTGATATCACTGTGATTTCAGCCTGTCTGTAGGCAGATAAAATTACATCTGGTCTTTCCCACAGTCTTGGTCTCAAGATGTTTCTCCATGTGCCATTAATTAGGATTTGGTGCTGAAACAGGAATAATAGGAGGTCCCTTTTGAGAGGGTACTCTACCCTATCTTGAGCCTTTCTCCACTGAGGTCACTCTGTGACACTGACTCCAGACTTTCCTCCAGTGCTCCAGGCAGCTCCCCAGATCTTGCTGCGCTGACCACTTCTGAGCTGGGAATCTCTCTCCCCTCCCAGGCTTCTAACACTAGGTGCCTTTGAGACCACCCTCTCCCCACTGCTGCTGCCTACTCCCCTCTTGGCCCTGGACATCTAACTCTTTCAGTAGCTGACCTCCCTCTCTGCTGGGTTGCTCCCTAGTGCCACTCTCTTCCCTCCCCCTCCTGGGACAGAGAAAGGCTTGCTCCTTTGTGCCTTTAAACCTACTGCTAGTCACTGACACTTCTTGGGGAGGCTGACTCCCCTCGGTGACTGTTAAATTACAGTGATGACTGCACCCGCCTTGCTCATTCACCCTGGCTCCCTTGTGACCCTGAGCATGACTGAAGACATTGAGTACAGGCCCTGGTGCTGCCATTATTTTGCGACATCAGCTGTAACAGTTCCCTCTCTTTGCTCCTGGTGGGGAACCTTCCTCCTTTTATTCCCTCTTCACCCCCTCAGCCTTCCTCTTAAAAGCTCTGTAATGTTTCTGACTCCATCCCAATCTGAAGTTCAAGAATCTAATATTTTTCTGTAACACTGTATGGCTAGGGTACAAACCGGAAAATGGTTCAAGGAGCCCAGAACATGCAATTTTGATCTCTCCATTTTGTGGGGCTTAGACAGTTGCTGTTGGAGGCTAAAAAAGTGGTCAGAAGTCCTCTACATATTCTTTGCACTCCATAATACTTCCATTCTATGTAGCTCATGGAATCCCTCTCGGATTTTCTTCCTTCTCTCCCATCTACATCCATCCCACAAGACGTGGGCTACTCACTAACACCATATCTAACTGATCTTGCTCTCTCCTGGTAGCATCTGGAACCTCCTGCACTACAGTGGCTTCTCCTACTGGGGATCCTCCTGCTGCTGCAGCCCCCCAACTTCCTCAGGAACCACTTGCAGTTGTGGCTGCTGCTTCTTCTCCCCCAGAGCTTCCTGAGGCTGCTACAGCGGCTCACTTTCCCCCTTGAGGCCTCCTGCCAGTTAGGTGCCTGATCTCTTTATTTATCTGGCATTTCCTTGGAATTTAATGCTCCTTCATACACTACCCCCCCTACATCTGACTCCATTCACCCCGTATCTGATCTGGATTGCACTTTGGCCCCCAAACCTTGTCCCCCCCCCCAAGTCCCACTCTAGGAGGTGGGAGAAACAGAAGGAATCAGTACTTTTGCCCAAATTGATCAGTGTCTGGGCTCCTCATCCTGGTATCCCACTCAATATACCCGAGAGTTTCAATAATCAATTCAGTGGTATTCCCTAACCTGGCCTGATTTAAATGTGATCCTTGGCTCCACTCTTTCTTCAGAACAGGAATAAATGATCTCCCTGGTTCAGTCTTACGACACCCCCTTTAGACTGATCTTTCAGACAGCCGTCCCTCAGGGAAACCCTAAATGGCAGAATCGGAGGACACAGCAAACTGAGACCACATGGTTTCTTACTCAGCAGAGGAACTTCTCAGGATGGTCCATAAGGCAGTTAATTTTGATAAACCAAAGGAAAACACTTAGAGTAGGAATTAAAACCCAGCTCAGTTTATGGCTTGCCTCACTGCTGCTCTTACGTGATAAACAGTATTAGATCCAGAAAGGCCAGAGGGACAATTTATCCTAAAGATTCATCTTATTACCCAATCAGCACCAGCCATCTGTAAAAACTTACAGAAACTAGAGGCTGGCCCTCAGACACCACCATAGGAATTTATCAATATGCTTTTCAAAGTTTTTAATAATAGAGGCGAAAGTGCTTGAAAGTAGCACATTTCTGAGCTGCAGATGTTAGCCTCTGCTGTAAGAACCCCTCAGGCTGGACCTGACCCCAGCCCATGGCTCAAGCATTTCTAAGGCCTTCCTGCCCAAGGGCGTTGGCTGAGGGCCATGCATAAAATGCCACCAGAATGCTCACTGAGTCAGGGAATGCCTGCCCCCTAATCTGCGACTTTCCTGTAGAGGTGTCCCCTGGAAATTGAACTGCTCAATGCTGACAGATACCCTTGCTGCCTCTGGATTACAGTCCTGAGGTCCCTGACTGGGACTGGCTCTTTCTGAGAAGATTGACAAGGCCTGAAACCTGTGGAGAACCTCTGGAACATGTCAAATGACGAACTCCATGCAACTCTTACAGTGGAAGGTAAGGATCCCATTTTTAAGCAATATGAGCAGCTGTCATTCCACTTTGCCTTCCTTCCAAGACCAACCTCCTTGCCCCAATTACTGGTGTGAGAATTGTCAGTAGAGTCTCCAGACCCTTAAAATTTTCCCCAGCTAGTGCCAACTGGATCAACACCTTTACCCACATCCATTTTTATTCCTTAATACCTGTCCCGTTCCCATGTTAGGGTGAGACATTAATACCTTAGCCCTAGTTAGAGCCCTCCCCTATCTTTACATATTATCTTAGACCCAGTTAACACTCTTTCCACTGCACACTGCTGTTACTGCCCCATAGTTTCTCCCAGTGATTCCCAATTATCTTTACAAAACTTTACTCTTAATTCATTGTTTGCTGAATTGCTTCAATCCTGCCTTAGTCAGGACTGCTTGCTTTGTATTTCTGGGTCTACAGCAACCTATATGGCCAGTCTGGTCCCTTCCCAAATCCGTGCCTTTACCAGCCTCACATACCACCCTCAAAATGAAATGAAGGTCCCACTCTGTCTCCTAAGCAAAATGTCCGTAGCCACTTTCCCCATCACTAGCCAGATAAAAACCTTCAGGCAGGATGCATGGTTCGGCTCTGCCAGTCCTATCACTCTCCTCCTCTTTGGGCCATGTCTCCTCAGACTTTGCTCTGTTTTTACAGAGTCATCTAGAAGCAGTTTCCAATAGACAAATGCTGCTCTGACTACTCCTTGACCCAGCCCTGCTTTCCCAAATATTTCTCCCAATTACGCTGCCCATGCCACCCCATTTGTCATGGTTGTAGTATCCATGGAGAGACTCTGCCCAGTTTCCCATCTTTCTCTGTATACAACAGGAGAAAGACAGAAATGTTGGTCTTTCCCACAGTCTCAGTCCTCACCTGCCATTAATTGACAAATATGTCCCACTCTGAACCTCCGTTGTTCCTTAGAATTCATTCTTTGATTTTGGGGAACACAAACTCAGTATATCAGACATCTAACAGGTTGGGAGCTATAATGTTACCTTTGTATAATTTGGATTACTTGGAGGTCCTATATTACCGCTATATCAAGAGGAGGAACCCATAAGATCTACTTTTCAAATAGAACTGAAAGGAATCACTTACAAAAACACAGAATGTGAGGGTGGGAGAGGGATCTTCCAAAGCCATGTGGCAAGCTGAAAAATGGGCCCAAAATGGGCATCAGCCCTTGGGACCTGTGAGTGTTGCTCCTGCTGCTAAAAAGACATTTTGCAGATGTAATAAAGTTGAGGATGATCAGGTGGTTAGGATTTTCTTGGATGGTTCAGGTAGGCTAAAAATGCAGTCGCAAATGTCTTATTAGAGGAAAGCAGAAAGAGATTTGATACAGAAGAGAAGGCTGTGTGACAAAAACAGAGGGAAGCAGGGTCAGAGAAAGAAGGTGTGATGCAGCTGGCTTGGAAGACAGAGCTCAAAAATGGAGGAAGTGTTGTAAGCCAAGGAGTGCAGTGGCTACTGCGAGATGGGAAAGGAAGGAACTGAGCTGCGGTCTTCACTCTCCAGGGGCTGGCCCTGCTGATCCCTTGATCCTGGTGCAGTAAAATCATGTCAGGATTTCTGGCTTTCAAGAGAGTAAGGTAAAAATTTTGTGTTGTTTTAAACAACCAAGTCTGTGATAATTTGTTATGACCAGTGCAGGAAATGAGCACAAATGGTTTACAGAATTGTATGCTGAGCAACAAGATGGGTGTAATTTCTTTCACTAAATGAGAAATAGTGGGGGTAGGTAGGCAGGATTGAAGGATGAGACCACATCAACAAAATACTGAGACATCAGTTTTGAATTTGCTCACTTTAAAATCTACGACTAATTTAAATTGAAAAGATTAGTGGTCGTTAAATATGTTACTTGAAATTTATTTGTTTTGGGGGATCTAATGGTTATTTTCATCACATTTGGGATAGTTCAATAATTTTCTCTTACATAGTATTTGTTCTGCACCATTATTTCTTTCTTCCTTTTCTGGAAATCATATTTTCTGTGTACTAGACTTTTGACATTTTTCCACAGGCCATTGAGCTCATGTTCATTTGTTTCTTTTATTTTGTTTCACTTTTCTTTGATTTTGAGACAGTAGCTGACTATGTAATTCAGGCTAGGCTTGAACTCACCATGGAGCCCAGGCTGACCTTGAACTTGTGGGAATCTTGCTGTCTCAGTCTCCCAAGTGCTGGGATTACAGTTGTGTATCTCCATGCCCTGTTTATTTTATATTTTTATTTCTATGTGTGAATTTGATCATTTCACTATATATGGTTTTCAATTTCATTGATAGTTTACCTCTAAAAATCCTTCTGTAATCTTAGGTATTGTGTTTTTCAGTTCCAGGTTGGCTTGTTTTCAGTTTTGATATATTTTGTGAAATATTCTATATCTGTATTCACTTTTTTCCTACTAACTCTTACGTATGTTTCTAACAGACATCTAAAAATGTTTGCTAATTCTAATATCTGATATATATGTGCATCTGATTTGTTGATAGATTTTTATTAGAATATGGGTTAAAAAAAGAATATATGTCTAATTTTCTGCTTATTTATATGTTCAAACATTTTATTGTACATAAGCTGATATTTTGTGAAGATTCTGAATTAAGTTAACTTCCAAAAGGTAATTTCCTTTTTCTTTTTCTTCTTTTTTTTGTCCAAAAACTGAGTGGTCTTTTCTTTTTTTCCTTTTTTATTAGTGCTGCATTGCAGCAAGTAATGATTACATTCTTCATGGGGAATCGGTGCATATACACAATACCCGTTATTTTCTTTATCCTCTTCTCCTCCTCTCTCTTTTTCCTACCTCCATCTCTTGTTCTTCTTCTTTTGAAAAGATCTCTCTGCCTCTTTTTTGTTATCTATCTTTTATTTTTCCTCTTTTTTGTTGTCTTTTCGAGACAATGCCTTTCTGTGTAGTTCAGGTTGGACATGACCTCACTTTGTAGCCCAGGGTGACATCAGATTTGCAATAATTCACCTGCCGCAGCCTCCCAACTGCTGGGATTATAAGTATACGCCACAATGACTGGCCCTATTTTTGCTCTTTTTTTCTGAGTCTGTCATATAGGAGAAGTTGTGTGATATTTAAGTTTGTGTGTTTGTTTCATTTAACTTAACATATGATCTCAAAGTGCATCCATTTTCCTACAAATGACTCAAGTTTATCCTTCTTAATGGCAGAGTTGTGCTACACTGCATGTAAGTGCTTACATTTCTTTATCCATTCTGTTGATGGATGGATAAGCCATTTCCAAGATTTAGATATTATGAATTGTGCTGCTATAATTAGAACAACACAAATTTCATCTAACTCCAGAAAGAATGACTAACATTGAGAAATCAAATAGTAACAAATGCTGATGAGGACATGGGGAAAAATAAATCCCCTATATTGTTGGTGGGAATGTAAATTATAAATTCCATTTGACTCAGCTCTTCCTCTTCTGGGTCTCTTCTTGATTAAGTTAGGGATGTCATATTACAGTGTTAATTTTCTTACAGATCTTTGTGCATTAAATTCTGGAAAAGCAACTGGACCCTGTGTTTTGGTTTTGTGAGGGTAGTGGTAATTCAATTTTTTTCTCAGTTCCAGGATATGCACTTTAGTCTTGGGAATGATCATTAATACTATAAGCTGTAGACTTTCTAGGATATCAAGGAAAAGTCTTAGATTTGAGTCATTTAATCAGGTGTGATTTATACTTCAAACTGTGTCAAACCAGTACCATGAAGTTACTAAAATTCTGGCTCAGCTTTTTTGCCTTTCAAGTAATTTTCTGAGATTCATTGGGATCTCACTACACATATCTAGCTTTATGGTGGGGGAGGTTACGTGCACATCTGGGGACTCCTCCCTCTGTGGTTCATCTTTTTATATACTTAGTCCTTGCATGAAGCAAAATGTGGGAGTGTGGTGAGAACAGCCAGCTAATCTTGGATCTCACCCAGGGTGGCATCATTTTTCAAAGCATTGGTTGCAGTTTGTATCTGGTTTTTGTTGATTTAACTAAAGATATAGACATAGATAAAACTGTGTTTGCATAGAATTTATAATTATTATTGGCAAGAAACAGTGCAAAGTATTCTGCAGTATTGTCACTAGAATTCTAGCAATCTTGATCTTTAAAAAGAGCTCTGGAACAGAAAGACAAAAATTACTATTTATTAATATGGAGAAATACAGACTAGGAAAGTGCTTCTCATTGGTTTCACATTACAATTATTTATTGAAAATTTAATGGACATGCTTGGGACTATCACAAATCAACCTCATCAGAATTTCTGGATATTAAACTCAGAAAGAAGTATTTTTTTAATCCTTTTTGAAAGGAAGTAAACCCAGGAGGAGAAGCAGGTCCAGATTTGAGTCTAGAAAATTTTATTTCTATAACACCTCTCAGCTAGCTCCTGTGCCTTATGCTCTTCTAACTTTGTAGTAGAGAAAAATTAAATTGCAGACTGTAGATTTCTGTGTCCTCCAGTTTGAAATAGTTTCTTTCGTTTTGTCAGCCTATTTCACATTCTTAGTCTTGATCATAGCTGGATCAGTTCTGACTTTCCCTATCCCTGTTTGTATGTGATAGAAAGACCTACATGCCTCAGTAGCTTACATGCCCTTTGAGAGGTTAGGGTTAAAGAATGATTGATATTTTAGGACTATTCACTAGTTTTCAGGTATGTGTCCACCACCCACCAAGCCATTGGGCAAGATGTTAAGCCTTCATATTCCTTGCTCTTGCATCTTCCACCTGGAATTGCAGATAGAATCTCCAACCCTGAGATTTCCAAACATGTTTTTCCCCAACCAAGACCCAGGCTTCAACTGCATTCTCATTTCTCTATTATAAATTTTCAATTGTACATAGGAAGTCAATCTAAAGATTTTAAGCAAGGACTTGTAATATCAAGATAAAGCTTGAGCAAATATAAATGTGCATACTGGAATATATAAGTAGCTAGAACATAAAAAACTTTATTTGTATTAGAAATCTAGCTTCAAGACAGAAAAACCTAAACAAATATCCAGTAGGAGTTTTGCCTTTTACCTAAATTCATCCTTCATGGTTTATCATTTCCTGATATACTTCAGGTCTCTATCTTGAGAACTGTCTGTTTCAACCATAGCTAATTGTTAATACCTTATTCTTTTGGGGAAATATTTCCTCCATTAAATCTATCTAACTATTATAATTCTAGTATCCATTTTTTAAAAAGATGAGCAAACAACAAGGAGATTTTCATTTTATTAAATTCTCAATAACAAAACATAAAATACACAAAATATTAGAAAATTTATAAATTAAAGTGAAGTGATAGACACAAGAAAATTTGAATAATATACTTTTGAGAAATAACACATTTTTGTCTGAGCTACAATTGAAATAAAATATTCATGATTTCACACAATTAGCAAGTTTAAAAATGCGTGCATGTTTTCCAAGAACTCAGAGCATGTCTTAAAATTGCATATCTTGTTTCAAAGGAAACACATGAAGAACCTGGGAGGCAGACAGGTTCATCTGTCTCAGCATGCACTGTTACTGAATTTCCGCTTTCTGCTTGCGACTCTACTTCAATATGCATTCTCATAAGAGTGTGATGTAGGAGATGAGGTAAACAGAATCAAAGCCGTAGTTGAGTGGATGGCTCAAGGTTTCCACTTTAAGGGGTGTTGTTATCACTAGGAGATAAACAAATGGTTATCAGTCAAAAAATTCAAGTTATTCAGAAAAAATAATTGACATCTATATGCAGTACTAAAAATGTTGTCCTGAACTCATAACATCAATTCTGCCCAGAAATATGGTACAAATTCAGAATCTCAGACCTCACCTACAGCATCAGAATTTGCATTTTAATGTGATCCTCAGATGGTCTGAAGGCACATTAAAGTTCAGTAACTAATGGAGACTATAACTGAAAAACAAAGCAAAGATCTCTAGTATTTCAGTGTCATAATCCAATTATTATTATAAAGCTCATGTAGAGAGTATATGGTCTCAAAAAGTGAGATATGTAAGAGGGGAAGGAAATACACTTTTTTTGAATGTAAAAAGGTCAGTGAAATAGTCTGACTTCAGTGGGCATCCAGTGGCAGGAGGCCAGAAGTAGTGGATGTTGAAGAGCTGCGTAAGTCATAGGAATGAGCTTACATGAATATTTACTCCAGTTATGGCCTGTTTGACCTCAAATGTCTCTTCTCCTGAGACTCAATGTTTCCTCTTTGCTTAAACTGCAAGGAAATGAAAACCAATGCTAACTGAGTTGCAAAAGCCTAAGCTAGCAGTGATGACCTTAAATAAATATTAAATGCTAATTCAAGTATTTGTAGACTACAGGGATTGAAAAGGAAAGCACACTTAGTTAATTAGCCAGGATCTTAAATTCTGAGTTTTAGCATACCTGATAAATGAGACTTGTATGAATTTTAGATTTGGGATGGCAGCTTCTCAACACTTTACTTCAAAACAAATCAGTGTTGAAACAAAATCAGGACTTGGACTTGGCATTGCTGTTCTCCAATCAGCTTTGTGTAACCTGACAATTTTCTTCCAATGAAATGGCCTTGGTAAAAATGTACTTATTCATAATTATGGTTTATTGATTTCCATTTGTCTTTTTATCAAAACTTTATAAACATATTTTATATACCCAATAGTGATGTGGAGTCTGAGCATTCAGAACTGAAAAAAGCTAGTTCTTGACCTGGGTGGGGTGAGGAAGAGGAGGAAAGCAAGCATCCACACTGATAAAAGGAAGTAGCCCGTGGTAGTGGTTTAAGTAAGGAGTTAGATCATGGGCAGATCAAAGGTAAGACTAAAGCGACAGATAGAGCGCATGAAATATACTGAAGAGAGATGTAACATGCATAACCTTTATCAACGTAAAAAATGGGCTGCACTGTATACCCCATCTGATCACGTTTCAGGAGACTATGTGCTGGAGAGATTAACTATATTTTGCAAAAGAAGAACCTGAACCTGATCTTTTAGGTAAGAAATGGAACCTAAATGAGAAACCAGGTTTTCTGACTCTATAATTCCACATAATTAGTCTATCATTCCTATAACTATTGTGAGAATAACATTTTACACTATTTTAAGGTCCTTCCCCATATACCTGTATAGGTGGTCTTGGGGATGTTATATCACCTGATGACTGATTGATACATTTGGTTGGTGTACTTGTTTAGACATAGTCCTTTTTCCCACTGCTGCTCTTTCTCCAGCCCCCTGAACCCCAGCTGTTTGTGTGTACGCAAACAAACATCTTCTAGTCTTCAGCTAAAGATTGCTCAGTGTTTGGTCTTCATTGTTAGAATTTTGAAATATGCTTATTTTATTTAAAGGCAATTTATAGCATATGATCCTACTCTGTGCAAAGGATCGTGGAAGAACAAAATTTTTAGTATTCTAATTTTAGGGCTACCTGAAATCAATCAAACAAAAATGTTTGGTGATTATATTTAAGCATCCATAAAAGTAAAATCTTCTAGGTGATTCCATGGTGCACCTACATGAGGTGATTAACTCCAATGGAGTGTGAAATGATGCAGAAACCAAAACAGCTAGCTGTTGGCCCACACTTTTCACAGAGTAGGCAGCATACTAAGTTCTTTAATTGGATAATCTTTTCATCTTCACAGTGAGTCGCTGAAGAGAAGGTTATACTTACTTATTATACTCATTTTTTACACGGGAGAAATGAGGTTTTCTCAGAAGATAATTAATATGCCCAAGGTCAGTGGGAAGGCTAACATTTATAATTATAGATTATAGGTTCTGGTCACTAGATTATACTGCTTTCCTATACAAAACTGCTTTCCTATATAAAAGGCCTAGATTATCAGTTCAGTATACTACAATTTTCATTAGTTTTTTATTATTCCTTTAAGTGAAAATGGAACATAACTACAAGAATATATTTATGAGAGGAGCCCCTGACAGTATTCTTTGAAAAGGAACAAGAAACTCAGAAAGAACTGTATCATAAATACTATAAGTAGGCAAGAAGGAAGAGTATGTGAGAGCTGAGCTTAGTGGTTAGAGGCGTAAGTGCAGGAGTCATATCGCTTGTCATTTATTAGCTCTCTGATATTAAGCAAATTACTTAATGCTTCTGAAGGTCAATTTCTTCACCTGTAAATTGAAGGTAGTGATCATATGAAACATTTGGGATTAATCATGTCAATATTTATAAAACTCTTACAGCAATGTCTTATATATGGGAAGTATAAATATATTGGATAAAATAAATATGACATAGAGATACGAGTTTGCTGATATGTTTCAAGGGAGACCCTGGTTAATTCTGAATGTATGATTTAGGAAACTTTCCTTGATAGAAGTAATACTTCAAGTAGACTGCACACCATTCCCAGTGAAATTCTGCTTCACAACTCAGTGTACGGGGAGGCAGAGTTGATCATTTTGGATGATTCCTATTGCCTATAGTGTGGGTAAGCCTCAGTTTCCAAAATTAATGGAAATGCAAGGATTTTTGTTTTCTGACACAGACATATTCAGGGTTTAACATATGATAGAGGTTAGAGGTAATTACAAGACAACTAGAAGTGATTTGCCGTAGTTGCTGGAGTGGAGAACCTCTATTATCAACTACCAGTCAATGCCCATATCCCCAGACAAGGTCTGTTAGGGTAAGGAAACTTGGCAGTTTTCTTTCCCTTTAGCTCTGCAAAAGGAAAGACTACACCACTGAGATACACATCCATGACCCCAGCAACACAGCCTATGCATTTCCTTGATTTTAACTCATTGTTCGGAAACCAGTGACAGTAGGCTACAAAAAGAACCCAGGGCAGCTTTCAGAGGTCAATTCTATTGTTTCTTTTAATAATTTAAGCAGTTTAACAGAAAGATCAGTGGTCAGCTGGAGACACTGTTGAGACATTGGGAAAAGGGTTAGCAAAGATCAGCAGATATCATAAAATGCCCTCTTCCATTTGCATATGCCCCCATTACTAATTTTTAACAAATTACATGTAGTCACATACTTTGAAAGTCTGAGCTTCTAATTAATTTCAAGCATTAGGAATGCAGTGGCAAACTGGGTTCAGCTCACAGGGAGCAACTAAATAAATTAAGCTTCAAATTGTGCTCAGAACAGGTAAATCAGAGAGGAATTAAACAGCACAAAACCAAGAATACTGTAGGAGACCAAAATTGTATTAGTTTTAAAAAGTTTTATTTCAAATTCCCATGATAAATGTAATCATAATATACTGCATACATGTACTAACAAAAAAGAGATTTAACTATAGGGTTACTATGAAATTCTCTGAAACAATCTTAACATAGTTATTTACAAAATAAGAGAGGAAATCTAAGTTTTAATAACAGTATATAATGTAAGCAAATGTGTGTAACTTTCTATCACAAAAATGATTACAAAACTAAATGTGTAAACTCCAATATTTACATGTGTAGTCAGGAATTCTAGCTGCTCACAAAGTATTGTTGCACTAATTATTGATAAATACAGAAAGGATCTCTTAATCAACAATGACAAGAAATGAAGCTTGTATAATTTCATCTTTCAGACAACCCTTTTCTATCTGGCTAGGATCTCCATTTATATTACTCTTGTGGGTGGGTGCAAGATACATATATTCTCACTCTTTCAATTTCTTGTCTCACTAGGAAGGAAATTTTCAACAGAGTATTTGCAATCTTCAAGTATATATGTCCATAAGTATGATTCAACCTACATTTTTATAACTAAAGTATGTTAACATAATTAAAACTTCCTAATTTTGATTTCCATGGAGCTTACAGTCTAGCAGGGACCAATTAGAGTGGCAGATCATTCCCTTAGACCTTTGTGAAAATTTCTTTTAATATTGTCCCCAAAGCCTCTAAAATGGGTCAGTACAGGACTTAATGAGTGATCTCAAGAGTATGCCATACATTGGATAAATTTGCCAAACATGGATAAATTATCCATGTTTCTATTTTTCCCTTCCTGCTTACTCATCAGACAAGTCTGTACATGATATGGCAGCAAACAGCAGAGTCCTAAAACAGGCTAGCAGTTTGAAAGGCTCCAAAATTGACGCCAAGCCTGTACGCCTTAACAATATTAACCCTTCCTCTTAGTATACTCATCTTGTCTTATTTTACTATGGGGGTATTTAATAACTGTGATGAAACCTTGTCTCCTTTTTTAGGTAGTAAAGTCTCAGATTATGTTGGAAAGTATCTTCTTCATGTACTTTCTTCTTATTTTAATGAGTCTCAGTCAAAAGATAAATCACTTAAATGTCTTGGTAGAAAAATAGAGTTTGGTCTTCAACAGCAGTGCCCCGGGTTCCTTTAGAAGTCACAGAGATTCTTTTTTAACACCTGTTTATAGACTGCTTCCAACTGGAATATCTCACATACTCTTTCAAAGTTCACATGTGTGGTCAGATGTCTGACTACACATAGAGGACATGGGAATATTCTAGCACCAATGCTATATTTCATCCACAAAACTCTTGGGACCCAGGTGACACTGGCAGACACTAAAATGTAAATGTATTTCCACAAACAAAAGCATTCTCTAGGGGAAAAATAACTGTTTCTGAAAAACAAGAGCTGTCATAAGACAGGCTCACCATCTATTATAAATAATAGATAATACACCTTTTAATAATTGGGGAGTATTTAAGAAGAAAAAAATTTAGAGTTCAGAGAAAAAAACTTATTTTATTTGAATTTTTCAGGATGTCAGTCAATTTCTTGGGTCCGGAGTCTGTTGTGGATTTAATCCTTATATGAGAATAATCTCTCACTCAGAGACTGTGATGATCTGCTTCTCATATTCTGAAGAAATAAAGCAAAAGAGGAGGAAATGATTTAAAAATAACTCCTGCAGCCATAAAGTGGCTATTTTCTTGCCTAAATATTGCAATCTGAACAACTACTTTTAAGATAACAATATGCAATATATTAGTGTTAATTTCCTATTATTCTTTATTTCTGTATTGTTTTTATCTTTTTTATTTTTAAAATTAAAAACAAATAAAATATCTAACTGTTTAAAAGGGAGAGGGTAGGGCTGGGGATTTAGCTCAGTGGCACAAGCCCTTGCCTGGCAAGTGTGAGGTCATAAGTTAGATCCCTGGTACCAAACAAAACAAAACAAAACAAAAAACCCAAAAAAACAAAAAGGAGAGAATAGCATTAAAAAAATTCACTGTATTAAAGCCTACTTCTTTCCTATATGTTGTGAATGACCCACTGGTCTTAATTAGCATTTCTTTTTTACTCCAGAGTTCTTGGAATCCCAGTTTCTGGCTGGTTCCAGAATTTCCATTCTCTCATGAGCTCAGAATTCTTTTTATAACAAAGGCCAATATAATATGTGGCAGTGCATTTCCTGCTCTTCCAAATTCTTGCTTCTCTCTGGAGTTTTTCCTTCTCTGCAAGAATCACCCTGTTCATTAGCCATTTACTGCAATTTATATTACTGCTTAGCAATAGATGCAGACTATGCCCCTCAGCTTCTTTTCTTTAGATTTTGGATTCACCCAGAGAACATTTCTCTCTGATTCCACGTTTGTCCTTGTTGGAGGACAAAATTACAAACTGAATATGCTCTTCCTTTCTCATCCGGCTTGAGTAGCTATTTGTGTTCCTCCTACAAACATTGTTTTTCCTGGCATTCCTTGACCTTCAGACACTTCTCCATTCTGCTTGCAGAAAAAATATTTCTTGCATCTCTATTTTGTTATTTATAGTAGAGAAATCTGATCACTTTCACTCCACAAATCCATTTTTTTTTTCCTTTGGTATCTCTCAATACCCTTTTGAAAAGGCCAGTTGAGATTTTAACAGTTCAATATGTTTCTCAATGTGCTGCTTAATTTGATCGATTTCTCCTAGACTGTGTGGAAAACTAACGTATGCTGAGTCTGAATGTCTTTCTTCCTTTCTTTTACTATTTACCACAGCTCATACTTTACCTGCTAGATCAAAACTTTTTATAAGAGGGTTTCTTTGGGCTGGGGATTTAGCTCAGTGGCTTAAGCGCCTGCCTGGCAAGCGCAAGGTCGTGAGTTCGATCCCCAGTACCAAAAAAAAAAAAAAAAAAAAAGAGGGTTTCTTTACTCCTTACATTTCCAATAATTTTCTTACAAAATGCAATGTTTTTTCCTGCCAGTCTTCCTCCTTGCTGGTGGTAGTTGTTCCTCTGCTTATCAGCAATTGCAACAACTATTGTCATTGGGTTCGATAATGCACCATTTGTTTCTTCATAGCAATAGAAATTTTATAAATACACTCAGTTTTTCTTCATCTCACTGTAAGGAGAGAGAAAATTTCAACACAGTAATGATTCACATTCCTCTTTATCTTTATTGATGAACTCAGAAAACAACTGTACTGGAACATATCTTTGGGGATCTGAGTCCCCTTAAGTCTATGCCATTATCAAGACTTAGTAATAAATTGATCCTCAGAACATGACTGGTGACAGAGGGAAAAAATGATAGAAAGATTTTGATAAAAAATTAATCTGAAAGTTGAAAACCTTTACAGAGGAATTCTGACAATTCTGAAGTGAGTCTTCCAGGATCTTGGAGATGAATATGGACACTGGTGCTACAATAAGTAGAAGTGTGTCAGAGAATATGTTTTCACACAAAAAAATTGCTTTTCCCCACCTGGGCGAGCAATTAGACTACGTGTCTTAGTCTCTTTTCAGGTACAGAAGTCTGTCAACTGGAAGACAAGTAAATGTATCGTATATCCCTCCCCAGGGGCCTGGTTCATTAAAATGCTGAAGTCTGATCCTCTGTGTGTGTTCCTCTTTTCCCTTCTCTGCCAGTCATAAACAGGGTCCTCGAAAGTTATAGAGGAGGGGCTGGAGATGTAGCTTAGTGACATGAGCACCTGCCTGGTAAGTGTGAGGTTGTGAGTTTGATCCCTGGTCCCAAAAAATAAATAAATAATTTTTTTAAAATGATGGAGGAGGGCCCTGAGTTCCTGGAAAAACTAACTTGCCTCATTTTTTCTTCTTTTTCTACATTGTACTAGACTTCTTATAAATGAAAACTAAAAATCTATTTTTTAAGACTCTGAGATATTGAAGTTATCTGTATATGGGCTGCCAAAGCAAGCACATATGGAAATTATTTGTTTGAGTAAATGGCCTGCCCTAAATAAAACAATACATGAAGATTGTTATATGAGATGATTTTTTTCTGAATTTTACTCAGCACTGGGGAGAGTTTCTGGCTCAAAATTCAAGCAGCAGTGTCCACCTCCCCGCAAAAATAGACAAGGCCATTTCAAGATACAGAAAATTTCTAGCATTCTTTAAAATATTTTCTATTTTTTTATCTACTGAAAGAAATATCAAGTGATCATCCAGACTTCTTTTTTTCTTTGAATGTCTCTTTTACCTTTTTCTTAGTTATTGTATATATCTTAACTTATTTTAAAATTTTTTTGCTGTGTTATTCCTGCTATATAGGAGTGACCCAAGCAAACTAAAGATGTAAAATTAAATGTCAGTACCTGGCAAGTGCAAGGTTGTGAGTTTGATCCCCAGAGTGTGTGTGTGAGGGGAGTAAATATCACTCAATATTGAAAGCTAAGAAAAAATACACCAAAAAATTTCCCAGGCAAACATCTCTAATTCTCTACTGGTGCATACTAATTCTAATAAATTCATTCTGGTTTTCATCTTCTGACCATGTTTGACATGAACACCATCCAATCAGCGGGTAGGTTGTGATGATATCAAACAGGCAGTAAATCGGAAAAGAATTATGAAATATTGTACTGCACTAGAGAGAGGAGCTTTTTCCTACACAGACCTTATTCAAAAGACCCACTTTGGATCTAAATCAAATATAATAATGGCCTAGCTTCCATGATTTAGTCAGACAAAAAAAATAATATTTTAAAACTTGTATTCTCTGAATCTCAGCATTTTATCCCTTAGTGTATATTCTCACCTGCCCGGTGAAACTATATGAAATGTACTTTTGTCTGAGCACATCACAGTGGAACAAGAGTCACCCACAATTTAGTGTTTTCCCGTTGTTGAAATTTGAAAAGAACAAAGTATGAATGGATGATAAGATCACGGAAGTGGTACTAGTTATTTCCTAAGATTTGTCCTCAGGCTCCTGTGTGAAGCTTTGGTAGTAGGAAAGTAGAATGGAGGTGCGTACAATTCTGAAGAACCCTTTACTGAGACTGGATCGTCTTAAATTTTCTCCTTGCTGATAGGCTTTGCTTTCTTCTAGCATTTATCTCGATGGGAATGAGGAAGTGGGTGCAGAAGAATTGAAATACAATTTACCATAATTCTGTTCTAAGAATAAGAACCTCTGATGCTGTCACATTGTAACAAGAACTTAAAGCATTCTTGACAGAGTTATCCCTTGCTAGGAAAGGAATTTTTTGAAGCAATAGATATATTACTTACCTGTAGGAATCTTTTGTCAAAGTAGCCAATCTTTTGAAAAGAGAGGAAGGGATTTAGGCAGACAAAAATGTCTTGAATGTTGACAGTTCAATATTTCAATTTAATTTTCCCAAAGGAAAAACAGTTTAAACAGCATTTTAATGCGAGTTAAAAAATAGAATAGAAATTTGAATAGAAGCACAGATAAAATACAGTATAAGGAAACACAAGGTCTAGTTTGTTGACTTTTATCCTCTTTTTAAAAAATTTTTTGCATGTTTTTAGACTACCCGCCTTGATCTTTGATTTCTTAAGTGATCTCATGCAGGTCTTCAAGCTATAATTTTATGGATTTCATGTCAAAGTAATTGAAGATCATCTTTCCAACTGGCTGGACATTATTTTCCATATTCTGAACAACAACCCATATTGCTCTATTAATGAATGCTCACTATTCATAGAACATCACATTTATTTTGTTTTAAATTTTTATTTTCAATTGATGCATAAAATCATGAAAGTTGCACATGTTCATGAGCGACTATGTAATGTCCAGAACATGTAGATGTTTACTAATGCTTACATCAAGTTAAACAATGGTTTGGATCAAAAATGATCCCAAAAGGTTCATGTGTTCAGAGGTGGAGAGTTTGGAAACTGATTAGATGGCTAGGTGCCAACTTCATGGACGGGTTAATCAGTTCATGAGTTAATAGCTAAATGTGCTCTTCAAAGGTGGCACCTCATCAGCGGAAGTAGGTTCTTGCGGCGTAACTGGAAAGCTACGTTCTTTTCAGCAACGCTTTCCCCTGTTTCTCTGATTCTCTTTTCTCTCCAAATCTCATCCGTAAGGTGAACAGCTTTCCTTTGCCAGTTTACTATGGACTGAAACCTCAGAAATTGTGAACTAAAATAAGCTTTTCTTCTATAAATTGTTTTCCTAGGTATTTGTCACAGTGACAGAAATATAACAGAAAAGTGAATCCTTTTAAAATACCAAAATACAAGATAAAAATGTAGATGTCATGGGAGCCATGAACTGCATCTCAAGGTTTGTCATACAAATTGTTTGTGGCTATGTTGGCATGTGTTTATTTAATTTGCTGGTAAGATCAACTTACATGCTCGCGAGGTAGTAAAATGGGAATTGTAATTCTGATGATTTGTTTTTTTCAAAGAAAATGATTTTCACTGGTACATTTTAGGTATATATAATGATCACATTTCTCACAGAATTTATACCTGTGCATGATAAAACTCGATTCTTTTTTTTACATTCCTCTACCCTCTCTTCAACCCCTCGTGCCCTCGTAATTTATAAAAGCTTTGTTTCCATTTTTCCTTGTTATCTCTTGTTTTTATTTTTCCTTTCCTTTCTTTTCCCCTCTCCCCTCTCTTGTTTCCCTTCCCATTGAACGTTTTCTTCCTGTTCACAATATCTATTATATATTTTGGTCCTTATTTAAACTTTTGACTTCTCACACCAGAGAAACAATACAGCATTTATACATGTGCATCAGATTTATTTCACTTAAGATTATGGTCTCAATGGGCATCCACTTACCTATAAATGTCTCAAACTTATCCTTCTTTATGGAAGAGTAGTACACTATTGTGTAAAGAATAGAAAGCATCTTTTTTATCCACTCACCAAATGATGGACATTTGGCTGTTACAGACTGTGTTGCAACAAACATGGGTGTGCATATGGTGCTGTGGTATGATGTTTTTAATCATGTTTGGGAAGACACCAAGAAGGAGATTAGCTGGGTCAAATGGGAACTCTAGTCCTAGTTATTTGAGGAACTTCCATAATTATTTCCACAGTGCTTGCACCAGTCTAAACTACC